>JABSTQ010006511.1:0-92062 GCA_013358835.2 Ixodes persulcatus | reverse complement strand
TCCGTAATTTTATCAGTGTCTGTTTCTTTCCTGTTTATCGTTCATACTAAAAAAAATCCAGGTTTAATTACGATTTACGCTGCTTTTAGACTCCTGGGCCAGCGTCCTAAGTCTAGAAACCTGGTGCAGACTTGAAAACCAGCGCTCGGTTTCGGCACCTAATCGAGTCAAGCAATTGCAGGTTATTTCAGTAAAAGGGAATGAGTGAACAAAAAAAAAATTCAAATCTTATCCAGAGAACAATGCAAAACAAGCGAATGCGAGATCAAAATCTCCATGAAAATACACAAGCACAGATAACATTAAAGAGAACAAAATCTGTCACAATTTTATTCATTTCACAAAACTGCCAGCCAAGTAAAAGGCCACGGCAGAAGTATTCACTACAAGTAGAACACATGCCGAGTATATAACAGATCACAGTATGAAAAAAAAAAGGAGAGATGAACGGAGATGCACCATACACCATCAAAATACTTTATTAGTTCACAAATGTGCAGGTTGCTTTACTGACAGGTGCAGTCACTGTTACATATCATAAAGTAGTTCTAAAGACCTTACACCTTCTAATGCTGTTACTGGTATGGTATAGCCAAAGACAATAAATTGTCCAAACCACATGTGGTTAAACATCGAGCTGCTTGATGAGACGGGTCTGCAGGTATCAGACTTCAGATGCATACTCGAGATAAGGATGCACGAGTGTGTTATATGCTGCAAGCTTACTCACCTTGCATGCTAAAGAGTCCATCAGCTTGTGAATTATGTCTGACACAAACCTGAAGTCCTGGAGATGCCAATGAAGTGTGCGTTCTACAGGCAAAGGCTACCCCAATTCCCTAGTACCACATTGAAACCATGGGAAACACAAGAAAGATGAATCCTAAAAACTTTCTCGAGGATGCCTTTACTTCATGCAGTCCTCTTCATAGTGGACTTTCTGCAACGAGAAAGCGCTGAGTCCAAATTTTAAATTGTTCTCTTCACGTTGCACCTGATACTCCTGTCGTTGCGCCATTATCAGTTTTATCTGAATAGAATATAGTTGTCTTTGTAGCTCTTTGTTATACATCAATACACCAGAAAGACCTGCATTCTGATGATACGGCCTGATGCCAAGTGTAAACAGTGTGCCTGAAAAAGAATAAAAGAATAAAAGATTATTATTTAGTCCCGTCAAGTGGCTAAGAGTGAGACAATAAAATCGGATATATGTAACAGTGTGTAACTGTCTGCACTCTGCCAGGAAATAAACAGCAGTCGAAAATGAAAACTCATCAGCTGTTGCTGCGGCAATCTGTCCAGGACAAGCTGGAGAGGCAAGGGCCTGTAGAGCACTGCTCAGACCTTGTTCAGGCAGCCATGGGACGGTACACACTTCTTGAACGAATAAATGAGCATAGACGACAGTCTTTGTAGGTGTGCCTCGGTCAACCTGGAAACAGTATCATTATGCTAGACTCACCAACACACAACACACTTCTAGAACGAATAAATGAGCAGAGACGACAGTCGGAGGTGTGCCTCGGTCGAGCTGGAAACAGTATCATTGTGCTAAACTCACCAACACACTAACACACTTCTAGAACGAATAAATGAGCAGAGACGACAGTCGTTGTAGGCGTGCCTTGGTCGACCTGGAAACAGTATCATTGTGCTAAACTCACCAACACACTAACGCACTTCTAGAATGAATAAATGAGCAGAGACGACAGTCGTTGGAGGTGTGCCTCGGTCGACCTGGAAACAGTATCACTGTGCTAAACTCACCAACACACTTCTAGAACGAATAAATGAGCAGAGACGACAGTCGTTGGAGGTGTGCCTCGGTCGACCTGGAAACAGTATCACTGTGCGAAACTCACCAACACACTAACACACTTCTAGAACGAATAAATGAGCAGAGACGACAGTCGTCGGAGGTGTGCCTCGGTCGACCTGGAAACAGTATCATTGTGCTAAACTCACCAACACCACTAACAGACTTCTAGAACGAATAAATGAGCAGAGACGACAGTCGTTGTAGGTGTGCCTTGGTCGACCTGGAAACAGTGTCATTGTGCTAAACTCACCAACACACTAACACACTTCTAGAACGAATAAATGAGCAGAGACGACAGTTGTAGGTGTGCCGCGGTCGACCTGGAAACAGTATCATTCTGCTAAACTCACCAACACACTAACACACTACTAGAACGAATAAATGAGCAGAGACGACAGTCGTTGTAGGTGTGCCTCGGTCGGCCTGGAAACAGTATCATTGTGCTAAACTCACCAACACACTAACACACTTCTAGAACGAATAAATGAGCAGAGACGACAGTCGTTGGAGGTGTGCGTCGGTCGACCTGGAAACAGTATCACTGTGCTAAACTCATCAACACACTAACACACTTCTAGAACGAATAAATGAGCAGAGACGACAGTCGTTGGAGGTGTGCGTCGGTCGACCTGGAAACAGTATCACTGTGCTAAACTCACCAACACACTAACACACTTCTAGAACGAATAAATGAGCAGAGACGACAGTCGTTGGAGGTGTGCCTCAGTTGACCTGGAAACAGTATCATTGTGCTAAACTCACCAGCAACTTGGGGGGGGGGGGGGGGGGGAGGGGTGCCAAATTAGGCTGCTCTAGGGAAGCTGGGAAAGTTAGGTTCGGTACAGCACCGCTTGGAACTTCCTGGGGGGCCTCAGGAGGACACACTCGCCTAGAATTGACAAAGATGGCACTAGTGATAGGTGAGCCTCAGTTGACCTGGGAAGAGTATCGGACTGCCAAACTCACCAACAGCTGCGATCACTGCGGCAGATTGCCCCGAGGGAAAAGCTCCGCTTGGACCTTGCTGGGGGCCCTCCAATGGACACACACTCCTAGAATGGACAGAGATGGCACTAGTGGTAGGTGTGCCTCGGTCGACCAAGTAATAGTATCAGACAGCCAAACTAAAGAGCAGCTGCGGTTGCTGCAGCAGTCTGTTCTGGGGATGTTTCAGTACTGTGGGCATTGCCTTGTGGTGTTCTATTCAGGTTTTGCTGGGGGTGCCTCGGTAACTTTAGAGAGCCAACATAAAAAAAAAAAAAATAGAACTGCATTTTGTAAAGGAGGCATCCAAAATCATCAGTTTGTGTATTAAATTTGTATTGTAAAACAGATATGTGTCTTACTGAACAAAACAAATGGTTTGTGAGATGTACATACCACTTACATTTCCAGTTTCCTTGCAGTGGTGGTTTACTCTCTTGGTTGAAGGTAACGAAAAAAGAAATGTTTGGGAGAGCATCTTTCCTCAATTTCAGCTCTCCTTTGTTTTGCATGATTAATGTTTTGATTTTGTCGATACTGAAGTGGTCCTGTAATAGATTGAAGCGATCGGATTTTAGTCGAGAGCAGATCATGTAACGCCACCTCAAATGCCCGTTTCTGCAGATCCCAGGTTAGAATGCCAAAGACCTGCACGTAAAGTTTGCGCTGTCAAAGCTCCTCGTGCGAGTGTGGGGTTGATCTCAAATGTTTTATTTGCTTGCGTTTTTGTTTCAATAAGACTGCGAGCGAAGGAGACCCTATTGACACTGCGAGAGCGAACGCACTTTGAGCGGGCTAAGCACACACGCTCGTCCAGTAAGAGCGTCGTCAGAGACATACTCGTGCTTGTCGCACTGGCTGCGCTCGCACTTATTGAAACGGAGTACATATACATCCACATGCTCGGGTCCGCAGCCGCGGCAGCGTTGCAACCTATGTGTGCGAAACAAAGTATGGTACGCGAGCACGTACGCAAAGATTGACGAGAGCGCGTACTCCGCACGCACCCGTAATTGGGAGCGGCGCCGATGCCACCACAAGCACGAACAGGAGCAGGCCGTTTTGAACGACTTAAGGCCCCTACGCACAGTTGCGTTTGAAACCGTCTCACTGCGTTGCGACTGCGAGAACGCAGGACATCCGTACTTCTTTTGTCGCATGCCAAGCCATTCCTTGAATTGGATTCCACGCTTCATACGAAGCACAGATGTGCCGGTCACTCACTTTCGTTTCTCGACGCAACGCAGTTGAACGCTCTCAAACGCAACTGCGCGTAGGGGCCTTTACTTCCACGGCACGGGCGTCCGTGCATGCCAAGTTGGCAATGTTGTGCTCGCTATTACATCACTCGCGTTTACGATGGAATGGAGTGCATAGCTCGCTCTAAACAGCTGTCTTCTTGCATGCTGGCCATGCTGGTGAGCTTTATGCGGAGCACTCACCTCGCATAACTTTGCGTCTCCCGTCGGGTTGAAATCTTTTCGATCGATTCGGTGAAGCAAGATCTTCCTCCGAGGTTCATTTTCCGTTCCAGAAGGAACACTGAAAAGCTTTCCGGCCGGCATTTCTACTGGCGCAGCAGCTCGTCAGCTGCGGCGTAGTAGCATCTTGGGAAATTTATGGCGAGTGGAAGTGCAAAACCGAAAGCCAGATGTCACGTGATGACCGGCCAATAGTGTGCGCGGCGGCTAGTTCAAAGATTGGCGCCACTTTTCCCAGGATAAAGGGGCTTTATTAGTAGCGGCTTGGCGGCGCCTCCTTTCGGTGTGTGTGTCTGTGTGTCATTGTCTGTGTGTGTGTGTGTGGGGGGGGGGGGGGGGGGGAGGGGGTCGTTTTGCCACTGTGCTACTGTGGCACGGGTGGGCTTCTCTTCGCGATGATTGCATCTGCGTGCGTGCGTGCGTCCGTGCGTGCATGTTTTTGTCTTTTGTAAGCGCGTGCATGTGCGCGCTCCCCTCTACGAAACACATAAAACCTTCTTCCCGGAGCTTTTACGCGAGTAATGGTTTGACCCTAACTGGACTATACAATGATGTTGTCTCGCTCTCGCTTAATATTGCTTACACGTAATATATGATGTTGGTATTATGCGGCATAAGCTCGATTTCATCCGTCCACACGAAAAAGCGCGCGCCGGATATGATTTGTCTCGGCCGCTTTCGGATTTTTTCAAACGCTGTTTAGCATCTAAGATCTCAGAAAAACTTCAAACTATTCTAAAAAAAAAAAAAAAAAAATCACGAAAGTTGACGGGCTTTAGCCATATGCCAGAGCATTATGATAATTTAAAAATGGCAGAAAGCGGCTGATTGGCCTCACGGTCTGTCGCCCACGTTTTCTAACGTCCGCGCAGGTCGCGTGCGTTGTAATAACAGGCTGAGAGAATTTTAAGTGTTCTCAGGTGTTTAGGTGGGGGCTTCGCTTGCTGGTGCAAGCGAAGCACCCCCCCCCCCCCCCCCCCCCTCCCTCCTAAACCCACTTTGTGAGCTTAAAACAATCCTATCACTATGGTGGCACGCGCCGTGCAAAGCAGCCGCTCCCGTGCCTTCCACTGTATTGCTAGCTACTAAAGGTTTTCTTTGTGTAAAGCGCGTTGCGGGTCGGAGAGGCACGTGGAGCGAGGCGCTGGAGAACCCAGAATTAGGAATACTGAGCAGTCGGTTCGATCGCTGCCCATGCCCGTTTAGATCTGGTGGTACCGGCGGCACGTGCTTGTGTAGTGGCTCTGCGACTGTCTGGAATGACCGGTCAACTTTAAAATTCGAGAGTAGCACGCCAGGACACACATGTATGCGAATTATTTTTTTTTTAAACCATTGCAGAGTGAAATAAGATGACTGAAGACCATGTGTGCTCTACAAATAAAGATATGCTTTTTTGTTTGTTTTTTGTCAAAACTAATCCCCCTGCAATAACGCATCTGGGCAATGCGGGGCAATCTTTGACTAAAGAAAAAAAAAACTATAGTTCAAGCTGACACAGACCCATTTCTTTGTGCACGTGCAGCACCTCTAAAGCTGATCGTAAGTGTATATGTCTAATTCTCTTCGCTTCCATTTCCATTCATCGTTACTTTCCTCGTTCATTTCGTATCTTAAGACAAAGATAGGTCCATCCTGATTTTTCTTTTTTATAACGTGACCTCCCGTGTCTATCACTAAGCGATATGCAATCAGTAAAGTTCGAACCTTCGTTCGATAGTCCCTTTAAACGGGGTAAGCTTCAGTGCTCAGTCCTTGCGACATTTTACCCGTCTGCGTTAAAAAGCACTTGCTTTGATCAGGTCTTTAATAACTGACTCATGAGGGGAGTTAAGGTAAACTACCTTCCTAAATATTATACCGCGGAATTGGCGGTCCGTGGCTTTCTTTTTGGCCCTAAGGGAATGTAATGTCATGGCGAAATATACGTGCTACATGTGCCTGCTTAGCACCTACCGACGATAACGTACTGGCACCCCTCCTTGAGATTTCAGTACATGCTGCTCCACTGGAGGTGTGAACTGATCCTCCTAAGGCGCGTACGTTTCGCTCTAAAGCGTCTACGTAACGTTTTTGCAGAACATAAGCAAAATCTAAATTATTTAGTGCGAATTTCATTTCAAGTCGTTCGTGTAGTTTTTATACGAAGACACAGTTGTGGTCATGTTTCTGACAGTGCAAGACTTTTTATTCCAAAGATGGGGCTGGAACTATCATTGGAGTGACAAAACAAACCACATATTTTATTGTTCTGTTTATTTACATATATTGGCATCGAAGGTTATTCGCATGTCTAGAGTAACACAGCCTGTCGCGTATATTACAATCATGCCACTCGTGGTCTCTTATTGTTTTGCCCTTACATGCTCTCCCACCATAACTATTTGTTCCACTGTGCGTAGTTGCAGAGACGCTTGGCGCGCTCTTTGGAGCCCGCCGGATGTGGAGAACAATCTCTCCACAGCTCCAGAGGGAGCGGGAACACCCATGCCGATCACTGACAACTGTGCCAGCTTAGGGTAATTGCCTTCATTTTTTTTTTTTTTTTTTTCAAAACGCTAAGGATTTCATTGTTGGCGTATCAGGTATTTAGGTACGCGTCGAGCTCTGATTGTTCCCCTATTTCTTCGACTGGACTGACAAGATCCAGGAGCAGGAACGTATCGTGCGCATCCCTCAGCGTGGGAGGTGCATCTGGAGGCCGTGATGGTGTGCCACTGGTGCCAGCAACTGGTTCGGTGTCGTCACCGGCATCCTAGGAGAGAGATAACAATGTGCCGGTAAGCTATAAAAACAAAACGATTCTCTACTGCACTGTCGTGCGTTTTAAATCGAGTAGAGTCAACACCACATAAATAATAATATAATAATAATAATAATAATAATAATAAATTGCACGTGTAGCTGCAGTTAGATTTTTGGGTTGGTAAAAGCCTGCAAGGACGTGTGGGACCAGACCAAGCATTCAAAGAATAATATTAATAATAATATTTATAAGCGAAAGCGTGCATTATTACAAAAGAGAGGTATGCCTAAGCTAAAGTAGCTTGTGTGGCGCGACTTGGCAGGGGAGGCACCTCTGTCATTATCAAAACGGCGAGCCTGTTCACCCGAATTTCGGCATCGCCACGCCACGGCTGAGTACAGCAACAGATGGGACATAAATGCTGCGTCAGTGTTCGGTTTTCGTGTTCAGTCAGAGGCTTAGCGGACGCCGGGCACCCATTCGCTGGTTCCGCGGCGCCTTAGTGTGGTGACGTCTTACGAAGAAAGAGGGGGCAGTGCAAGATGCTTTGATAACTGCAGGTGGTTTTGGTTAGGTTACAGAATAATTGGGGTCACACAGGAGGGGTACCGTGATGGCACTGAGTGCGACAACAAGAGTTTAATGTTATGGTACAGAACGGCTGAGTGGCACACCTCACTCCAAAACGCACTCCTAAATGGGAACCATCCCCTACTTTTGCCTGCTGTCTTGCGTCAAATGAGAACACCAATGGCGGTACCTGTTTTAAATATTGTACAATATTAACTTATGTTTCCAATATATTATGTGTGTCCATAATACATCGTTTAACACCTCCGTGTTACTTTTACCGTAAGGCTTAGGAATTACGATAGATCGATGCAGCGCTAAAGTGGTTTCACCCTAATATGCGACATGTGCAGGAGCAATGGCCATGTGAAATATCATGCTCATTGTTCGTGCAACGGTCAAGTCTTCGAGACAAACCGTGTTTTAGGTCTCGCCGTGCACTGGATATTCCCTGTATATCGCTGTGAACAAGACTTTGCATGATCTGTGGCAACGTATGCGCGCAGGAACCTCTTAGAGTGTATTTAGAATAGGTCACGCTCACTACATCTAACTGAATACACAAGTGGAGTAAAAAATAAACACATACCTTTTCCAGAGTGTGAAGCAGCTTCTTGACAGCTGTCGTGGCGTCTGCCGCCGTTGGCTTCGGCAGCCCTTACGGCGAATGTTGCCTGAAAGAGCCTCAACTTTTGTCGTGGGTTCAGAACACTTGCTGCAATGATTAGCTCACAGTACAAAAGAGGCGTAAACCTTTTGCTAAGCTCGCTTATAAGCTTGTCTTGAAGCTTGATAAACTGAAAATAAAAATTGACGAGTATATTAGTTCTAGTTCACATGAGTGTCATTGACATACACTGCGTGACACAGTTAGCATGAACAGGACATCGGTTCTATAAATCTCCGAGAACGCATAATCACCGTAGTTGTTTCGACGAAGGTCGTTTAATCCTCATAGAAACGCAGAAAATACGGGCTGTTGTTTGTTCGGACTAACAGTGTCGCGGTCTGTACGACAATGAAGCTTTTATGTTCATAACTAAAACAAGAAGCTTTAAGTCACAAAGATATTTTCTGGATGACCATTCCGTGTTGTTCTGCAGTAGTTCAAACACAACTATGCTATCATTCCAGCGATGGCAACGCTGCTTTTGAAGCTCCTTTCTAAAAATTCCAAAGCAGAGATTCCAGCTTTAGAAAGCTGGACGCTTTCTAAAGCTTTCAGTGCATTCGTTCTGGTGCAAGCTTATTATTTCAGGTTCAAAACTAGCCGTGTACATTTTTCGATCAGCTATGAACGAGTGTTTATGTTCACAGCTCCAATGAATTTTGGTCTGGAAACCTGTCTACGTTAAGCACATGCTCGGAAGCGCCCTTGTCGACACTCGAGGTTTGCATCCGTTTGCCAACCTGAACTTTAGAACCGCAAACTTCTCTATCAGTAGGGAGTTTTAGTAGGCGGTATTGAGAGGCGCGCTTTAGAGCACGCTTCGAAGTGCCAGCACGAGCTCCCGATGCAGGTATCGTTCCCTGAAAGCACGATCTCCCAAAACTCGATATTATAGCATGCCTCCAACGTCGAATTGCACAGTCCCCTCGACACGCTGCTTTTAGGAACAGGCGGTTGTAGGACGAGGGCTCATGAATTCAGAGTGTTTCGATATAGATATTGCGATTGGCTTTAGGCATTGTTTAAATAATGCAAAATATGCCCATACGGTGACTTTGCATTTATAATCCTTTTAAAATCTTTCGCGCAGCGCTGTAAAACGAAAACGCCAGAGCACATTTGATTAATCTTTCAGAGCGCAATTGTTTTTTTGTTTTTTTTTTGCACAAAGCACCTTGCACAAAGCATAAAGCACAAAGCACCATCCGTTAAAACTACTTCGAACTCCCAATGTCTAAATATACAAAGAGTGTAAGTTGTTTTTTGAGACAAAATAAAGAAGGATATATACATAGCGCAAGAAACCAAAAACAGTTTCGAAGCTTTAGGCAAACATGAATGACATGGCAACTTACTCTTCCGTCGGGTAGCTCTTTATCTGAATATAGCATGTGCTAATGCAGAGGTGCACAATCACTGACATTATTTTTGTCCCCTTGAAGCCTGTCAGTAGCATCACCCAGTAGCTTCAGCAGGCCTCGCAGCTCAGTCAGGCGTGACAGGGTGAACATGGGAGGCACAGCATCGATGGCCCTGGCCTGGGGAGCTTCGTTCTAGTCTTGCACGAGCTTCTCGACTGCGTTGAAGACACTTGCCTGCAAGTTCGGCAACGGGACAGAGTTGATCGTTAATATGACATGTGGTAATTTTCCGCTTGTATCTACCTGTTCAAATAGCCTCCAACCTCGTTGAACATAGATACGCAGAGAAAGAATAAAGGAGAACATTATTTCCGATAGATAACATGCTTCTAGCATTTCTATGTATAGTGTTAATACAATTATATCTCTTTCGCAAGAAGAGAAATAATTGTATATAACAGTATACACA
Source organism: Ixodes persulcatus (assembly GCA_013358835.2). Taxonomy (NCBI): domain Eukaryota; kingdom Metazoa; phylum Arthropoda; class Arachnida; order Ixodida; family Ixodidae; genus Ixodes; species Ixodes persulcatus. Next base: position 81,959 of record JABSTQ010006511.1, on the reverse strand, counting down.
GAAGTGCTAGAAGCATGTTATCTGTCGGAAATCAGATGAAGCGCAAGAAGCAAAGATGGCAGCTTGCAGAAGTATAAGAGCTGTAACCGTTTAGCCTCGAGGCATCTTCACTCCATAAACCCGCCTTTGGCATTAGCTGTTTGTTTAGCATATTTAGACGCTTGTACCTCAAAACTACTGAATATAGCCATACGGAAATACATGCTTGCCAGAAGAAGGGTGTGAAGAGAACGCGACGCGAGGAAAATTAAAAAATTAAAAATGTTTGTTTTATTTTTTATACGGCGTTCTGAAATTGTATGAAAAAGTGAAAACTTTCTTTGTTTTATAATTTATTTTTTAGTACCTACACCTGACCAAGACACAAACCTTGCATATTATGCAAGGCAAAAAGGTTCTACACATGATATGATTTTAAAAGTGATACTAAACATATGGTCTACTAACTAAACAAAATCATAGGTTTTGGTCACACTTCTTTGCGGAAGCATATTTGTGGATATTCATAAAGGTTGGAGCTGACGAATAACAAATAGTAATTATAATGTCGTTTACACACTTCCATATAGATCTCAATAAAAATATATAAGCTCTCTCATTTAAAAGTTCAAGATCGAGCGTGGTGCAAAAACGCCACACACGACAATCGTCAAAACCCCGTCGTCCTTAATCGCCCCTTTGATAAATGGTTGTCGAAGACTAAACACAGGTAGAACATTCAAATAAAAACCATTGTCTTACTTGCAATATCTGCCACGAAATATAAAAACTTCAAGCAAAATAAAAAAAAATACGATTGTGCTGCGTTGCCCGAATCGCAAATGAAACCGCCCATATTTATTCTTCATTAGATAATAAGGCAGACACGCAACTTCCCGGCATGCAAACAGTGCACCATTCTCAGACAAACATAATTTACGTACCTCTGTGAGGCGCTTCAATGCGGCTAAGAGGGAGTTCCATCTCGTCCCAGCAGCTAGGACCAGATCTTTGCCGCACATTTCTTTCAGGCGTTCTGTCTAGAAGGGGGACCTTCTGAAGAAGTTTACTACTCGGTTTATCACGCCGAGCAGCTCTCTGGAGACTTGATCACCTCGGAGAGTGGCATTCACAGCGAGCTGTAGGGTTTTCGCAGCACACCTAACTCTGTGGCATGGGCTGAGCGATTTCGGCAGATCCGACTCAGATGAAGAGCACTCCTCAGGGCTGGCTTCTTCCTCTTCGTCAACCTCCGGATCAGCAGCAGTTTTATGCCACCTGTCCTCCATGAGCACGGACATATTGAATGCCTTGGTCATACTGGACGCGTTATCACAGACGACGCAACCGATTTGATCCAGCTGAATTCCACGTTCGAGAATTTCCTGCTCGAAAGCCTCCCGAATGTGGTCACCGGTGTGATAGCCCGGGAAAAGCTTAAAAGCTAGCGCGCAGGTCTTCACCTCCCAGTTCCGGACGAACTGCTCTTTTATCCCAATGGTAGACTCTCGGGTCTGACTGGACCACAAGTCCACAATAAAGTGGAGCGACCGGTGTGGGCACTGTTCTAGCTCTGCTGTCAGAGATGGAATGGCGCACTTCTTCGCCGGGTCTTCTAGAAATCTTCCTATTGTCCTGGGAAACACAACATTCCCCTCGGGCTTGAGGAATCCCATCAGGCGGTTTAAGGTGAGTCCCTTGGTGAAAGACAGAGGAAGCCCGTCCACGGCTATCATCTCGACGAGGTACCGATTGAATTCTTTCTGGCAGCTGCCCGACGGGGCCAGCTTCTTTTTTGCTTGTTGTTGTTGCCTGAAGATAGCAACAGCGCCGTCCAGCGCCTTCTGCTTCTTGTTTTCAGATTCGTCATACTCCTCCGTGTAGACCCGCTATAAACAGACAAAAAAAGTCGCATAAGTCGCCTTGTAGCCGGTTACACTTTGTCTTTTAAAAATTATTGCCTGCATAATTTTACAGATAATGAAATGCCCATATGGAGGCGCAGATTAACGCGATGAAAATATGTTCCTCGAAACAAATAAAAGGAAGAAATGTTTCTTGAATTTAAAGCGACTTCGAAAACCATTTCTCAGCTTTCTTTAATAACCACCACGATAAAACTGCCGTAGCGACACAGTCGATATGAACCCCGCCAGGCAGCACACCAATGTTGTTCCGACATTGGCCTAACACTGACAAAGACTGGCCTCAATATCGGGCTTTATTGGAAGCGCTACCTTATCCAACGTTGACCCAGTCATTAGTGTCAATGTTGGGCCACTGTTCAGCCATCGTTGGTCTCATCATTGATGCCAATGTTGGGCCATTGCTAAACCATGGTTCCAGCCAATGGTGGTCCCACTTTGGCAAAGACCGGCGTAATATTGGACAAAACGGGAAGCGCTACCCGATCCAATGTTGGCCGTCATTGGTGCTGATGTTGGGCCAGCGTTGCACTCGCCCAGTTGTTTGCAAATGCACTCGCCAAGCTGTTTGCAAAAAGGATGCTAAACAGACACAAGGGATTGTTTTTAAATCTCCTAGAAGTGTATTACACACATCCTATTATGTAAAAAAGTACAAACAATGCAATTTGTGATATGTGAAGTGGTACTACTCAGCTGTTATGCAACTGAGAAGATGGCAAAGCAAACAACAACCGGGGTAATACTTTGGGAGTGTCCAGTCTCCCGGCCGCTGGCTGAATTTTTTCCCCGAAATTCCACCGGCAATCGCCCTTCATTGGTGGTGCAATCAGTTCATCTAACGACGTTTCATCGACAGATCGTTTCATAAACACGCAATGTTTCATAAAAAAATAGCTTTTTTTTTGTAATGAACCGTTGCAGACTCACAAGGAAGTGGCGCGCAAGGGTGGGCTGGGTCGTTGAGCACGCGCCTCAGGAATACACGCGCGACGAAATGCCCCTACAGCGTGCCATTCGCGTAACGATTGTCGATGAAACGTTAATGTCGACGAAACGTGTGTCAATAAAACGTGTACCTACGAAAAGGCCGTGGAACCTGTTATCGCGAAACACAGGGAGAATAAAAAAATTCAGTATTCTACCCTCAGTGGACCTTTTGTAGAAACATCGGTTCGAGAGTAAATGGTTCTAGTACCTTCTCTCTCTTCCTCTGGCCGAGCAGAGAGGGAAGATGGTTTCTTTGTGTCGACTTCGGGGGCAGAAGATAACCCACGATGGGGACAAAGGGAAGTTTGGGGGAGCCGTATCTAGGTCACAGCTCCTCAATGGGTGAACAGGATGTGGCAGATGTTTTGGGTGTGGAACGGGTGGGAGAGGCCTTGCACGCGCGTTGTTTGCAAGCCACTTAGTCTCGAACCCAGTCGCTTTTCTAGGTGGCAGCACATACTGTAAAACCCTTAATGTTCGCGAGCCCTTAATTTCCGCGAACTTCGCGAATTGAAGAATTCGCAAAATTTAAGGGCACGCGAAAAATTCGAACCTTAAGAGTTTCAATGCAGGCGCCTGGATTTCGCGAAATTTAGTGGCTGCGATTATGTTCTCTGTGACCGATTCGCGAAAAATAGGGGCCGGGACAATAAAGGGTTCTACAGTATTCGCCAAAAGGTCGATTTCGAACAGCCATAGGCAGGTGACTGCTTCTAGAATTCCGGGGAAATTATTCTCCCGGCTGCCAGCAGATAGACACGGCCTTATTCTAGAGGTAATCGGGAAGAGTACCCGTAGGAAAACAATCAATTGTCGCGAAGTATGCTGCAGCGCACTTACGTTGACGATACCGAACTTGAAAGGTATAATCCGAGATATATGTTGACACCGGCACGACAAAACAACCACTCAAACACAAAAAACGAGAAGGAAGGTGTCCGTGAAGATTCGACACGATGTAGCACAAGCTGTCATTTGCCGAACCGAACACTGAACGCATCACAAGAAGCTTTTGGGCTTCTTTGAAGAAATCGCTTGTTGCGACATACGGGTACGACTTTTCGAGCGATATACCATTTACTACAGTAGCAGAATAGACAGCAGCTACGCAGGGCGCGCCACACGCCAAACTATGTCCGCAAGCTGGCATTCCTAGATTGTCAACGGCTATACTCCGCGACGCACCGTCTACCGCGCCTCCAACTTAGGGAGAGAAAGAAAAAGAGAGAAGGAGTAGAAAGGAAGCAGGCCACAACGGGGGTGCGCTTACAAAGGCTTATCTTCATGGAAAATAAGCGCCAAAGGAACAGGGACAAAGAGTAGAATAACAACGACACAGGGCGCACTCTCAACTGAATTTACTAGCAAAAAACACAAACTTATATACCAACGGGAGCACACTATCAGACACCACACGTCACGTTAGTCCCCATTCAGACCACGTTTCAAATATTCAAACTCATCCGTAGACAGAGCCAGAGACGTATCGCTAATGCGTTTTACACCCCTACTCCTAATCTCAAATGCCTCGTGAAGCTCGCGTGATACTTCGTTTTTGTACTTCGCCAAAATTTTAGTGCTGTCAAATGACGGGGCGCAAGAGCATCTGTTGCAACGTACAGCCTAATGCCCTCTAGTTGAAGCGGCGTGCTCGCGGAACCGATCATTGATACATCTTCCAGTTTGCCCTACATAGCTTAAACCACACGTCATTGGGATTTCGTAAACGACGGCAGTTGTGCAATCAGTGTAGTTATTCCTATGCTTGGTATTGCGCGGGTCTGTTATCAGTTGGGGTCATTGATCCTCCTGCATAATCGCAACATTTTGTTAGGCGCTGAAAATATAGCGGGAGCAAACCATCATGTCTGATGATGTGCTCCCGTTGGTATATAAGTTTGTGTTTTTTCCTAATAAATTCAGTTGAGAGTTCGCCCTGTGTCGTTGTTATTCTACTCTTTGTCCCTGTTCCTTTGGCACTTATTTCCCACGATGTACCAACTGGCCCATCTAAGCATTTTATTTTTAATCTTCAGGGGCATCTCAACAATTACAACAACGAGAGGATTTGTCACTTGTACCCAAACTTGATAGTGCAGTGAATGCTGTGTGTGGCCTTGGGCTTCAGGCAGGTGCCGAGTTCTGCCTTATCACCAGCTTCTAGACTGTGTCACGTGAATCTAACCGGAGACACGATTGGCCTAAAACACGCATAGCGTCTACCCTGCTGTCGATAGACCATCCCATTTAGAGCTCTCAGGGCGGCGCCATTTTGTTCGACCGCAACGCCCTGTCCAGACATCCGGGAAGTTCAGCTGGTCCGGCGGGGAAAAACAAGAGAGAGGGCACGCGCCCGGCTCCGCTTGCAGACGACAAACCGGGAGGTTGCCGTTCTCCATCTTTGGGCTGTACCTGCGGGCTGTACCGAACATCAAACTCTCGCTCGTGGCTGCCGTTGTGAAGTGGTTCGCGTTCTTAGAATATGTTTGGCTACTTCAAAGTTAGCCTATAACGTCCTGTTGTTTTATTTCAGTGAATGATCAACTAGCGTATCTTTCTTCCGTTACTTCAATAGCAGGGGAGTCAGCCGGCAGTACTGCCCTCAACCACTGCGTCATTGCGTCAGGAGAACACGTTTTTATTTTATATTCCACACTTCCACTCATTGTCGCTAAAGGCCTACACCAGTACGAACTGCACTCTTAGAAAAAAGGGTATCGATAGTCCTCCCTTAGGGGAGGAACGGTCTTGTAACCTATGTTCCTTCAGAAAGAGAGGAACTTTCGTCCCTGAAGCAGGGGAGCAAAGTTCCTCCGTTGCCTGCATCTCATTGTGGCGGCCCTGAATCGAGCAAATCGAGCTCAATAAGGCTTAACGAGGACGCTACGTCTCTTGTACGGGACGAGAGGAGCAGCAAATAAAAGCGTAACACGAGCTCTCCGCGAACTGTGTTTATTTCCGAAGCCAGATTCCCCCCACAGGTACAGAAACTTGCGTTTCGAAAGCAGTTACTCAGTCTTCTCGTCGACAGCACTGCGATGTTAAACGGAGACAACCGATACCCAGTTACTTCGCGCACTTTACGTCTTACCTTTGGTGTTCCTCGAGTCACTATTACTTCGTCAACCGCACATCACGGAGGAACGGCAAACCCAATCCGCGAAACCAAAAGCCGCTCTCAAAAGAACTAACTCGAAGCCACTGTGCCACTGTTTATCGCGTAGTGTGAAAGGTTAAATCGCTTGCCACTAGATGGCAGGGTCAAGCAGAGTAATTGCAAGTAGCTAGGCTAGGGTGCGCTAGGTACTGCCCAATTCATGGGCTACAAAAAAATATTTTTATTTCTTCAGCCCACCATTGCGCTTACGGATCTTCGGGAACCTCTCCTTTACTCACATTACACATACTACAAGCACCACGTGAACATACACTGAGCACATACCTTGCACAAACAAACATCAATTCAACGGCACACTAACCCGAACGCTACACCCGAGCTCTGCTTTTCCGTCTTTTATTCTGGTCGTTTTGAACGTACGGAATTTTTCGGTGACTGAATAAGCAATAAAAAATATTCCCAGCATGTTGATTTTTTTTCTAGCAATGTCATACCTTTGACAGTATTTTGAATGACTCAAGGGATGAATCTCTTATTAAAAAGCGAACGCTCGATCGTGCCGTAAATATTTGAAATCCAATAAATCAAGCCGCTCCAATGCGGTTCGAAGCCATGAGTTTGTTTCCCCGCGCGGCACGTCGTAGCCTCTATTCCTATTGTAGTGTTTGTTTTTCTATTTGTGCTGTTCGCGCAAGGCTGCAATTGCCGTCTTGAATTAATCTCTGTAGAGCGGATATTCACTCAGCTGGAAGTGATGCTTCCCGGGCTGAGAGATCGCTTTTCGATCAACTTGAATGCAGTCAAAGCCGCGACTTGCGGCAGGTGTTAAGTGTACGGAGCTACGCCGTGGCGAGCTCGAAACCTTCTTGCGAGCATCCCAGCGCGCCACTTTGAGGGCAGTTTCTCCAGGGACCGTAGTATATTTAAACAGCGAAATAAAGGGTAGCTTTTTTTTCGATTTTACCTACTATTCTTTTTTCATGCTAAAATTCCCCACTGTAAATATACCTACTTTCCGTCATGATTTCGTACTGTTCAGTCCTTTCCCCAGAGCGCAATCGCTCTCGGGCACGAGACAACCGACAGTCACATTGGCCACTGTACGATAGGAGCTTACTGTTCAGACCAGCGTTCCAACATGACTATCCGCACGTCGATCGATTGCACCTAACCCCTCAAGTGGTATTAAACTTTTTAATGTAAAGCGGAATGTCAACCTGCGACACCCCACCCCGTCCGATCACGGCCCGACCAGCGGCATCAATGCCCGACAGTTTACGTCATCTCATCTTGTTGTTACACCACTGATACGCGAACACACGGTCACATCGGCGATAATTCCAGTCTTCTGTTCACAACCCACAACACTGCCATCACGATGTTGCTGCTATGTTGCTGACACGCACAAATACAGAACCACGTTGAACGCCGGTCGCACTCGGCATCGGAAAACAGAACCGAACTCAGCAAGAAAGGCGCCCAGGCAGCCGGCAGCAAAACCTGCCTGTCTTGGACGCAGTTCCTGCGATTTCCATAACGTCGAGAACGTCGACACAGTTCCGCGTGGTTTCGCTACTGTAGTTCCGCGTGAGCCCCGCAATTCGGAGACGGCCATCTTTCCCAGTGTACGTGGCGCTGCTGGCACTGCTCCGGAACTTCGCCGTTTCTAGCGGCTTCGTTTGCTCGTTTCATAAAATTAGTGATAAAAACGTCAATGCAACCGAAATGCTCTGCACGTTTGGACCAGAAGACGGAATTACAGGCGGCCTTCGCTGCCGCTGAAGCTCAATCAACTCAACAGCATTTATTAAACAACGTGCGCGACCTGCTCGAAAACGAAACCGAAAGAAGTTGAGTCGGGAGGGCGAAAGCTTTCTCCAGCCTGCCTGGAGAAGGAGGAAAATGTCTCGTTCCTCCCGCCTTCTCGTGTCTGCTTGGGGGAGCGTCAGTAGAAGGGAGGAAGACACGCCGTTGCTACTTTTTTCCTCCATTTTTTTAGAGTGTGTGTACAGTAGAAAAGCTACAACAACCGGATTTACTTTTCGCCTTAGAAACCGGCCACTCGGACACAGGTTTTCCATTTCTTTTCTTTATTTGGACACAGGTAACAGCGCAATTGGACCGGTTATTCGTGTTATTGAGCATAGCATTACTCGATAACTTGCATATCCGAATTCGCGCATTTGCGCTTGAAATTTCCAGAACGATACGATTTTAAACCGAGTTTTAGCACCAGCCGGATGTTAGGTACAGCCCACTTGGCGGACCAGACGACGGCCGGGGTGAGAGGGAGAGGACATTTTTTCTCTCTTTGCTCTTCCTAGTGGAACGGTCTATAGACCCTTTCTTCAAGGGCGCCGCCATCCTGAATTGTCATCACTTCCAGTACGGGCGAAAACATTGTTTTGCCGTCGCCACGCCAATAGAATGCGTTTAGGAGAAAAGCGTAACCGTCACTCATTCTCTTTTTCTCTCCCCTCTATTTTTTTACTATCTGCAGGTTGAAACGTTTTAATATTTTTTTTTTTGTCGCCCATACCGGATATGCCTACTTGGCGGTCGCGGCCGAGGCTATGCGGAAAAGGTCTATAGACCGTTTCATGAAGGTCATAGCAGAGAGGGTAATAGAGAGAAAATAAATGCCCTCCCCCTCTCACCCCGAATGTCGTCTGCTCCGCCGAGTGGGCTGTACTTAGCATACGGCTGGCGTGCGAACTCTGTTTAAAATCACGTAATTTTGGAAATTTCATGCGCAGATACGCAGATTTTGGTATGCCAGTTATAGTGTAATACTATGCTAGATAAAAAGAGTAACAGGGTCCAATTTCGCTGTTACCTGCTTGCAAATAAAAAAAAAGATAGGGAAAACTGTGTCAGATTGTCCGGTCTCTCAGGCGAAAAGTAAATCCGGTTGCTGTACCCTTTTTACTATGCAAAGTTCGTACTGGTGTAGGCCTTTAGCGACCATGAGTGGAAGTCTGAAATAATAAATAAAAACGTGCTCTCCTGCCGAAATACACGCAGTAGTTGAGGGTAGTACTGCCGGCTGACCGAACTGCTATTTAAGTAACGGAAAAACGTTATGCTAGTTGATCATTTACCGAAATAGAACAACAGAGAGCTATAGGCTGATTTGGAGTAGTCATAACTATTCTAAGGACGCGAACCACTTCACAACGGCAGCCACGAGCGAGAGTTCGATGTTCCGTACAGCCCGCCGGTACAGCCCAAAGAAGGAGAACGGCAACCTCCAGGTTTGTCGTCTGCTAGCGGTGTCGGGCGCGTTCTCACCCGCTGAATTTACCGGATGTATGGAGGGCGCTGCGGTCGAACAAAATGGTGCCGCCCAGAGAGTGCTAAATGGAATTGTCTATATCCAGTGAACAGGACAGCTCTATGATGTCCAGCTTTGGAACTTGCAAAGAAGCTGTCCAGCCCAAAAGTGACCAAAAACAATGCAAGTTTGACGATTCTATGTTTTACGCCGTATAACCCACATTACAATTTTAAATGAAGAACTAAGTGCGGCTATTATTTGAGCACGATGTCTACAAATAAATACATTATATATATATAAATAAATTAAAAATGATGTGTACACTGTTAGATTCGCTTTTTAAAATCTTTACGAAAGAGTTACACATAAAAGACACCACGGGCAGCATATCTTCCGACTTTCAACACACGGTGAATCGCCGACGCTCGCAGACGGAAGGTTGCGATGCTAAGCGAATGGTTCTTGAAAGATGCTGCGTAGGGTACTCCGGGCGCAACGGCTTCGCAATTGTTCGAAGGACAAAGGATTCGCGACGGCAAAGTAGCGTCTTGCATCTGCACTAAACTAACGGCGCCCGCGAGTCCTACGCTCACATTCCCGCAGAGCGAGCGCGGCCGGCCTGATCGAGGCGCAGTCGGCTCTCGCGTCGCGATTGCTATGTCGTTGCTCTGCCTACACTGATGGCATGTGCACTGGCTGTAGAAGCAGCCCTCTCGAAATTTCATTCGAGTCCAATAGACGACTTTATTGCGCGATAGACTCGTAACAAGAGTAAAACCCATTTCGGTAGCGGCGTAAGCATGCGGCATTATGTTCGTTGACGCCTGCGTCGAGAACGACGAAATACGCAAAGAAACATTAAATATAAGAAAATACAACAAGCAAAAAGAAATATAAACATGGCAGGGACACAGACAAGGTAGACGACGTTAACTCTACGAAATGAATATACTTACAAAATACACTGGAAGAGACAAATAATTAATCCTAAGAAACGGAAGAATGAGATGACGTCAATGCCGAGGTAAGGCAATGCGAAGGAAAAGCGGCCGGAGAGAAAAAAAACTGCAATAGACCATATGCGAAAAGAAGCGCCATCTAGTGTATTCATGATCAATTATCAGATTTCCTCCATATTGGGGGGTTCCCGTACCGACGGTTTCGCCCGAGAAACAATAGTCCCGGCAAAGTGGAAGTCGTAGAAGTAAAATATGATCACCTGCTGCAAGTCCAGTACGAACCCTTCACAGGACGTCTTCGAGAAATACCGTTCATTGACCTGGATGGCCCAGTTCACTGCTTGAGGGACGAGGCTTGCGACCTCGTTGCTGACAGTTCCTTTTCCAGAATTTTGCGGCCGTCTTTCTTTTCTTCTCTGAACCGAAACAAACCAGCAACCCGTTGAGTGTACAAATAAATTGCCCTAATATCATGAAAACCGAGTTAAATGAAGATGCGCCTCGTCCACAACTGGAAGATGTGATAAACCCCCCAATATGGCGGCTCCTAATGGAATGATGATGATAGCTAGCAAGGATTTTGCATATGGCCTATTACGCTTTTGTGATCGCGTTTATAAAGCACCGGTGACGCCCCCATAAAACAGGCTAAATAAAATTCTTGCCCCGAGCGAGTGCATGAATCACTCTTTTCCACTTTCCTACCTCTGCAGTGCAAAAAAGAAGGTCGCGGGTCTTTACTATAGCCTAGAGCCTAGGCGATATAAAACACCATTGAGCTCGGTAAAAAAATATGGGATGCTCGCGAGTCTATAGCTCGAGAGACGAACAAATGCTCATTGAAAGGTCCGAGGCCTATGGCTTTGGTGGCATAAAGCACCATTGAGCCGTCTAAAGAAAATAACATGGTTTAATATTGTGGGGTCATCCCCGTCCAGCTCCCACCACCCCGAGTGACACAACACCACTCTCGATATGAGCATTTATAAACTCACATTGATGAGTCGTCCTGTCCCTGCCGGTCGCACCTCACAACACCAACACGTCCGTCAAGCATCCAGTCCACCGCACGACTCCCAGTCCCCGTCCCAACCAACCCCGCGAGCACCGCCGGGTTACCCTCGCACCCCTTTTTTCCCGGCGCCAGGCAGACGGGTCCCTTCCTCCCGACGTGGGTATTGCCGGCTCCCCTATCCACCCCGTCCAGGCCCTCGGGGGTTGGGCTTCGCTGAAGGGGGGGGGGGGGGGGGGGGGGTGGGCGGACCTCCGCCGCCGCCATCAGCCGGCCACGACAAGATCCGATCGGCCACCGATGGTGCGACGGCTGCCCTTGAGCCGCCTTCGGGCGCCGGCGTCTGGTAACAATCAGGCGGCGGCAGAACGGGCCCCCCCCCCCCCCCCCCCCCCTCAATCCTCAGACCCCGACGCCGCAAAGAAAGAGTCCAGGTCAAAGTTCATTAGGGACGGCGACGGCGGGGTCCGAGTGATAGGCCCTTCGGGCCCGGTTGCAGATGAGTCCGCCGGGGAGGGGCCGATGAACTCGGCAGGCCGGACTGGCTCGGACTGCCTCAGCGGCGGGAGCTCCAGGGCCCGCGGGATCGGTGCGACCGTGCGGTAGTGGCCACCAAGACTGGGGCCGGGGTCAGAAACTCTGGCCGCTCCCTCCGTAGCAGCTGGAGGGCCGCCTCGATGTCCCCCGAGGTGGCAGCGGCCGCAGCCGCTGCGTCCTTCTTCCGCCGATCCCTCTCGGTGTGGAGCTTGCCCCTGGTGTGGGCCTCCTGGCACACCACCAATACGTGGCAGACCCGACAGTGGGCCGCCTCCTCCTCCGTCGTGCAGACGGCTGGCGGCTCGTCGTCCCGGGCCGCCAGGGTCAAGCCACGAAAAGGTGGCCTCACCTCGGACGTGTTGTCCCGCGGGAGGGGCGGTAGTTATCCCTCCATCATGCGTGGGACGCGAAACCCACTGCCCCCATCCCGGAGACCACCGTTCACGCGGCAGCCGACCGCATCTTCTTCTTGGGCTCCTCCGGGGGTTTGGGCCCCGCCGGGATGGTTGCGCGGAGTGGGAGCTTGAGCGCCCTCCCCGGCCCGACCGGACGCGCCTGAAATCTTCAGGCGTCCGATTGTACTCCCTCCGGTTCCAGAAACCGCGACCAGCCCTGGGCCACGAGCGGTTGTAGTAAACCCTCTCTTACATCCAGGGCTGAGTTTGGCGCTCGCTGCGGTGGGGTCGGCCCCGTGCACCACCAGTGGCAGACATTTTGTGTGGGAAAAAGAAGTGATTAATGGATGCGACACACTAGCACCTTTTGGCCCTGAGATTGTATCTCCCGGAATTTTTCCTAGGTTTGCTTGTGCCGCCTGCCTCCCCGTCAGTATCGTCGGGATCACGGAGGCAGTCCGTCTTCAAGTCGCCCACGTGCACCAAGCCGGAATGTTCGCCCGTGTCCAGGCGAGCAAGTTGGTAGGCCAAACGTGACACTCGTGCCGTGACCAGGCACGGTACTTCCCACCTGTGTGCCAGCGACGCCGCAAAACCTTGCGCCGCGTTGCTGAGAGGGTGTGTTCGCCTAAGGACCAGATCCGCAACGGCGTAAACCAGGTGGCGGTGCGTTTTGTCGTACTGGGCGGCCTGCGATCCAGCCGGGTAGCGTCGAGGTTCTCCCTGGCCGTGCGGAGGGCGTCCCCGAGGCGGCCGCGGAGTTCCAATGCGTAGCGAGAGATTGGGCGGGGATCAGCCTGCCCACACTCTCGGAATCCGTTTTCCAAGAGATACGTCAGCTCCTTTCCCCAGTTCAGGTACGTGTGTGTCAGTCCAATTGATCGATTTACCGTCGTTCGAGTTGCAAACCCCAGCTCAGATATGTTCGCGTCCCAATCCTTATGCTTACCGGTGAGTGTCACCAGCATCGCCTGCAGGTTCCGGTTCACCCGCTCGGTGATGTTCGCCTGTTGATGGTAAGGCGTTGTGTGCTTGTGCTGAATGTTGAGTGACCGGCAGGAGTCCTCAGAGACTTTTCTTGCAAAAACCGACGCGTTATCCATGATCAGAGAAGCAGGAAAACCTTAGCGACAAAATGTCTCTAACAGTCGTTTCCAGATTCTTGCAGACACTAGCTTCCTAAGTACAAAACGAGCGTGTTGTTAACAGTAATTAAACATGTGGAAGATACACAGAAAGGGGGGACGGACAACGAAGTGTCCGTCCCCCATTACCACAGGTGTGCGCGACCTGATTGGGAAAAGCTCGACTCACTTCAAAAAATGTCCGTGATGACGAGCAGATACTGGTTTCCGAGTGAACATCGGGGCAGTTGTTCGATAATGTCACACGCGACCGTCTCCCAAGATCGCTGGCTGATGACAGGTTGCATCAGGCCGGGGGGCTTCTCTCCCGGGGCTTCGCCACTTGGCACGCTGGACAGCTGCGGGCATACTGAGGTACCTCCCTCCTCATTCCCGGCCAGGTCACGACACGACAAAACTTTTCATAAGTCTTCGTGCCACTCCCCTGGCCCGCCAGGGCCGAGTCATGAAAATACCTCACAAGTTTCCGCCGCAGCTTCCGCGGAACGACGATTTTGAAGGGGGATGGGTCTCCCTCGTGTTCGTCCATCTCGGCGATGTACCTGAGCACCAAGTTTTTTTTCACGCAACATATAGGAATCGATCTCTCTATCGACCATTGTACCTGCGTTCCCGGCGTCCGCTGCATAGCCCGCTAGCGTTTCTGACACCCGCTGTCCCGTGCCAGCGTTCCCAGTGTCTGCTGCATTCCTCGCTAGATTTTCCGACACTCGCTGACAGAAACCATCTGTTCCCTGGCCTTCCAACAACTCTTCCCTGCTCACAACAGTACCCCAAGCGTTCACCTGTTCATTTGTGGCATTACACGCAGCCGCACAAGGCGGGGTATCACCTTTTCTGCCACCACTCGCATTCCCGCGAGTCTTCTTTCCCGCGTGGATTGTTCCCCTGGAACCAGTTTCCGGCGCGTGACCGGTCGCTCTCTCCTCCTCGCCCGCGTTTCCTTTGCATTCACGCAAGCTTGCTCTCGAAGCAGTTCCCCCGGGTCGGCCTCCACGGGTGTGCGCGGCAATGCGTCCGCGACCTGGTTCGCAGTGCCTCGGCGATACTCTATCTTGTAGGCGTAGCGCTGTAGAGTGAGCACCCAGCGGGCCAGTCTACCGGCCGGTTGCTTTAACCTCTGAATCCAGGCGACGAAGGCGTTGTGGTCAGTTTGGATGGTAAAGACAGCGCCATTTAGGTAGAGATCCAACTTATGCAGGGCATACATAATCGCCACTCCCTCTCGTTCGGTGGTGCTGTAGTTGTGTTCCGCCGGTGTGAGAGTGCGGCTCGCAAAGGCAACGGGCCTTAATTGGCCGTCGTGCTCTCCTCGCTTCTTGGTTTGTTTTTATCTTTGCGGTTTCTTCCTTGGTTCCGCAGGTGAACCCCAGTTCGGCGTTGGTCGCCTTCAGCATCGCTTGGGTGCCCTCGTATTCGGCACATTCAAGAAGATGGTGGCCGGTGTCGGCCTACTTGCCGCAAGCCTGGCAGTCGGGTTCAGCGTCCCACCGCATGCGGTGTCTGCGCACCGGGATCATGGCACTGTGGGTCCTGAGACGTTGGATGACAGCCGCTGTCCGGCCCTTTTCCTGCGCCACTTCGTCCGCCCGGCTTCAGAAGCATCCAGCGAACGAAAAAGACGCAGAAGACGCTGCCGCGACGGCATGAGGGACGTCACCGTGACTGTGCTCAGGATTTCTCAACGGTGGCGGGGGCTGCTCGCAAGTTCGTGGTTTTCGCTAAACGTGCTTACTGAGAGTGTGTTTCTGTCGGTGAGGTACACCTGCTCGGTTTTATTAGCTGAAATACCGTAATCAGAAATTTACCCAGCGGCATGGTGTGTACTTTGAAAGATATTTTTATTTTGGGATAAAGAACTCAGTTGTTCCTATTTGATCTGATCGCTTTTGTCTACAGCTGCTTGCACCCAGGTTTGTACAAGCGTTGGTTTTTATTGTCTTTTTGAGTTACAATACGTATGTAAAACTAAATGTCTGAAATAAACTTCGACTTACGTTTTGGACCGCATTTTTGTCTATGGTTCACAGTCATTTAGGCGTCGAAAGGGTTGATGGGCTAAGGAGTTTGGGCTGACGGGTTTTTCTGTGGGGCATCCCTGAAGGGTTTTTCGGTAGGGTATTCCTGAAGGCTCTTGGAGTCCTGTGAGGTCCCATAATCCTCCAAGGATGATGGACCCTTTAGATTTATTTTCAATAGGGCATGCCGGTGTATATCCAATATTTGAAAGCTATTGGCTTTGACAGTCCAATATTGGACAGCTTATGCCGGCGTATAGCCAATATCAGAAAGCCAGTGGCTCCGACAGTTGAATATTGGACAGCTTATGCCTGCGTATATCCAGTATTGGAAAGCTATTGGCTTTGACAGCCCAATGTTGACCAGCAAATGCCAACGTATACCAATATTGGAAAACCATTGGCTTCGATATTCCATTATTGGTTAATGTGATTCCAATATTAGGAAACATATGGCTCAGTTGGGCCATTGTTGGGCCATGCTTTGCCGCATCCAATCCAATGTTGGCCCAATACTGTGTGCTGCCTGGGCGTGGTTTAAACGTCTTGACAGCATCCCGCAGCAGTTTCCACCAATTTTTATTGTTGGGGACGTCATCACCGATACCATACCTAGTCGACTTGTTTCAGTATCTATTTCTGACGCTGTGAGGCCGTTTTTAACGCACAACCGTATCAATGGGAGGATGCTATCAACAAATAATCTTCAATGGCAAAACCGACGGCCACTTCATGGTCCCTTTGAAGTGATAGTTAAAAGACATTCAATGCTGGCGCCTTCCGAGTGCGACTATCCACCTATAGACGTTTCCTATAAAAGTCGACGTCAGTGAGCTGCCATCTTTCTTTAGTGGGCTGTGGAACGCGTTCTGAACAAGCGTGTGACCTCAACATCAATTCAATTTCCCCGCTAAATTCAGCGGGGAAAATGACGTCACATGATTTGGTATTACTTCACCTATGAACAAATTCAGTTTCTCCGCTAGATCTTGCGGGAAAATTTACGTCACGTGCGGAGGAGGAGGAGGGGCAGGTACGGAGGAGGAGGAAGAAAGGAGGAGGAGGAGAAGGTGGGGAGAGGAGGAGGATGGGGGAGGAGAACAATGGAAGGAGGAGGAGGAGCAGGAAACGAGGAGGATGAGTAGGAGGGGAGGAGAAGGAAAGAAGGGAATGTGAAAGAGGGTGGAGAGGAGGAGGAGGAGGGCGGAGGAGGAGCAGGAAAAGAGGAGGAGGAGGAAAGCAGGGGAGAAGGAAAGAAGGAGGAGGGGCATGTATACCCTCCTCTCCGTACCGTAATCCCTCCTCCTCAAGAGCTGTGTTCTAATTTCGCGTTACAGAGATTTGTAAACGTCTTAAATTCTTTCCCGAAGTCTTTCAATGATACGTTACACTTGGAGGTAGCAAAGGGCTGGTGACGTCATCTAGATTTTACACTCGGACCCTACCTTTTGTCTGGAGCTAGAGTTGTTCCGTCAGCGGAGGATTCTGACGCAAACGCTTGGTACGATCAAACTGAACCATTTTTGAAAATCGCCGGTTCAAGGCGTTCCAGTATGAAAATCAGTGAACACGTTTTCATGCGAGAACTGGCACTCCCTCAGCCAAAGAAGCTAGATCCTGCTCACTTTATCAAGCTACAGTGATATAAATTGGGCTTCCTCGAAGCTCCTTATGTGCCTAATGTGGCTTAACGTTATCTCAGAAGCTCGTTCAAACACGTTTCTCTTGTCTCCTTCCGAATGCGCGCATTGCTTCCTCCTCACAATCTGCAAAACCAGTTTTCCGCATAGCGGAGTCATATATAACCTAGTGAATTCCGATTGTAGACTCTTGACCATTTTGACCTCAGTGTGTCAAGAACAGTATTAACTAGTACAGAAGGAGTTAGTAGAAGAGGGTTTAGACGCGGTTTTCTGAACACTTTCATGTATTTCCTGTTTCCCTCTTGACCTTCCTAATATATACATATTTTTACAGGTTGAAGGTAGAGGTGCTTATCGCTTTTGACTGGGAGTACAATACTCGATCTTGGTTGTTAATAGACGATAGAGGCTGCAGTCCTTGATTAGATATGCCTCCTGAGCGTGCACATGTGATGTTCACTCGCGTGCTCATCAACATGGCTGGCTGCCAGATCAACTTATTCTTCGCTGTTATGAATAAGCATTGCCGGACTACACGTCAAGTTCCCCGAATCGCGGCGGGCATGTTACGATTTTATTGCTGAATGCGTCATGAGCCGAGCCTTCTGTCAAACTAGAGCACGGCAGGTGCCATGTCTACAATACATGAGTCCCGCTTGTTCCTAAAATATTTTGGCACGCGTTATGTTGCATATCCGTAATTATTTTAAACTTCAAGTGCCGTAAGTAAGGCGCTTATTGAGGGCCATAATGATCACAGCAAAATGTGATTTTCAGAAAATTCGTCAAAAATAGACCACCCCTTTCTGACTTTTTATACTTACATTGCCAGTCTCGCAAGACTTCCCAAGAATTTTCGAATATAACGCAATGACTTTTTCAAAGTTTTTGTTCTCTAATCAAGATTGTTCATACTAAAAGTAACTTGAATACAACTATAAATACATTTTCAAATAGGTATTGAGTTTCTAAACTTTAATACTTTTGTTGGGTATTTGGCACAGCACTGATTATAAGTCGATTGTTGTTCCGCCTTTTATGGTCGGGATGGAGGTGGGCGAAGCTTTGTTTGGGGAAGTAGTTTCCTGCGTTGTTCGCCAGAGAACAAAACTGGACGTGGTAATTGGCACGTTAAAGCAGCAGACCCATGTTCGTCTGTTTTACGCCACTGATATGGGTTGGGGAAAAAGAAAATGGCCACGCGCAAAAGGAACCGGAAAGAGGGGGGGGGGGGGGGGGGGGGAGGATGCGGTGATTGTTCTACTCCATATCAGATTATGTTTTCGAACGTCGAAGGCTACGGTGCTAGTGGGCCAATCAACACATCCGAGGGAGACACGTGACTACTCTATCTCGCTAGCTGCCCGCAGTGCTGTCAAAGCCATGAACGCGAGAGAGGAAAAATCGTTTTTGCATGAATTTTGAGTGACGGGCTAATGTTCAAGGGGGCAGAAAGCGACGTCTGGGTCACACAAAAGGGTCTGAGCATGGTCTGAGTAAGACAGTGGAGAGGCGGGAGGGGATTCCAGCAATGATGATGGTCTTCCTTTGAGATTGCGCCGGGACCCGACGACGGAGTCAGCTGATGGTCGCTGACCAAAAAGAGGAACAGCCAGGACTCCGCGGATAGGAAAAATAAAATACGTCTATTTACAAATCAAGCTATCTTCCGAATGCCCCCAAAAGGTCTCCTCCGGTGCCGTCCCTTTTCGTATTCCTCCTCCAAACTGTCCTTGCGCCTGCCCGCACGAGCGCCGTCAGTCCACCAATACACCGGGGCACACGAGCAAACGAAAATAACCATAGAAAAAGAAAACAAAAGTCAGTCCTGTTCTTGTGTTCATTCACGGCGGTGGCATTGCCGATTCTCACAGTTACGACTTCCCCTCTTCTCTAATTAATTGATATCCGCTCACGCCCCTGTAACCTATAGTAAGCGCTGTGACGTGCTTAGCCTCCGTCGCTTTGATTGGCTCTAGAGGACCGTAGCATTCGCTCTTCACCATAGTTACGGTGAAACTAATAGCAAAGTCCGGTGGTCGCCTCTCTCCTATGGCCCTGCTTCAATAGAGCGTTTCCTCTCCGCCGGCCGAGCTACTCGCGATCCTTTTCAACCGATCTCAACTGCTTGGTTCAAAACGTCCTAACATTCTCGGACCAGTCACGAAAGTATAACCTCTCGACATTGGGGATATATAGCGGGTGTTCCATTTTTGTTCCAACAGATTTATTACAAAACATTCATAAAAGATGCACTAATACGGTCTGTGCAAATGTGTTATACGGCCATGGGGACATTATGGGGGTGGCTAATCTTTGCGATAAGTTGGATAATTAAATTACCTTTTTAATTAACTTTTTAATTCGTAAAATTAATCGTATGGTTTCAATTAGAAACATGCTGAGCATAAACGAAAACCACAATATCAGTCAATTTTAAAACAACTTGAAACTTGTGGAAAACTTGGGGGCGCACGAAATTTACCACTCGTGCAGGCGCGAAGCTAGCAGCGGCGGAACGCGATGATAATCTAATCATCCGCGTTTTATCACTTCTGGCTTTGCGCCGGCTTCATGAGTGGTAATTTTGGTGCGCCCCCGAGTTTCCCCACGAGCTTCAAGTCGCTCTAAAAAAGAGTTGATTTAGTGGTTTTTGATAACGCTCAGTAAGTTTCTAATGGGACCATATGTCTAATTTCACTAAGCGAAAAGTTTTTTAACAAATTAGTATTAATTATCTGACTTATCGCAAAGATTAGCCTCCCACATAATGTCCTTCTGGTCGTATAACTCACCTGCACAAACCACAATAATGCATATTTTACAAAGTTTTTTTTGTAATGCATCTCTTCGAAGTAAAATGGAACACCCTATATATATACATATAGGAGTAAACGTACTTCGAAGCTTTTAGTGGGGTTTTATCACGTATTGGTCGACGTTGAGGCCTGAGTCAGGCCTTCATTACGGCTGGTTACAGAATATTCTTCGTCGTCGGGACTCGAGAACGCCGAGTCCGGTCACACGTCACGGTCTAGAGTTCCGAAGAGGAAAATCTTCCGTAACCAGCACTGATAAAGTCCTGACTTAATATTAAATAGTTAATAAACCTAATTTTTCTCACAGCAGAATGTCTTCCAAGAATCACCCACATAAAATAAAACGTATCGTCATGTAACAAAATCACAGTGAAGTATAATATTTTTTCCCTTATTTTACAACACGTACCGCTGAACACACGTTTCCTAAACCTAAAAAAAATCATTGAAGTGTCCACAAACCCGGTTCAGACATTGCGTGCTCCGCGAGCTGTTGCTTCTTCGGTTAGTCCTAGCGGGTCCGAGAAGCTGGGAATATTTCCCACGTCCATTTTTCGCCCTCACTGTCACGAGCGAATGTCGTTGCGATCCTCGTACCGTCCAACGCACAAGCACTTTTTAGAACCAGATTTACATCGCCGTCATGCCGCACCCCGCACACCGCACTGCCGCCGTCGCGGGACCCCCGTCCACGTACACGTGATGGCGCCTGCTCCGCGCTCCCCACTGGGGTGGTTAGAGAGGGAGCGCCAGCGGCCGCACTTAGTGGGAGGGGATACCCTCAGGTAGATCCAGCCGATCTAGAAGACACCGCACTAACCCTTCCACCACCCGATCTTGCAAGCTCTCAAAAGAATGCTCGAAAGCGCGGAGAAAGCACCACGCGAATTCGCCAGATGTAGGGTTCGGTGGAAGGGGCTCGGCCAATTCACCTTCGAGATTTTATTTGTATCTTCCATTTTAAAGAAAAAAGGGGATGGGGTGCGGAATTGTGAAACAATAAGAAACGGTGTTGGCGCTTTTTTTTTTTTTACTTTTATATGATTGATTGCTTTCCTTTTCAACTGTATTGGGCTTGTGACTCTTTTTTTTTTATCTTTTAGATTTCCTTCGCGTGTTAATAAGTACTTTCAGTTGGGCTGTTTGCTTTGAGATGCTTAAATGTTTGTATTTAGTGGGCAAGTGAATAGTACTTAGTTTGTGGGTGAACTGTTAAAATAAACAAAAAATGCACCATCAAAATAAAAATTAACGAAACACCTGTGAGTTAAGTTCGGGAAAGTCAACGTAACTCAGATTATTTTTTCTCTACTTAGAGTACTATGGTTATTTTAACCGAAAACAGAAGTTAAGTGCAATTTACCTTACAAAAAAAATAAAAGAAAGAACATCTTTTGAAAACTGGTGTTTGCTTTCTTCGACGACTGGCTTGTGGGAGCCACAATAGTGTATCGTGAAAAACGAAAACAGAGGACCCAATTCTTCTAATAAATACCACCTTGCACAACATTCTTATCATTCTCATGAATCCAATAATTAAATTGAATTGAACTACAGGAAAGAAGAAGTTTGAAACATAATGACTAAAGAGCGTGGCTCGGGTAAGATCTTGACGAACGAATTGACAAGCACCAGCTTGCATCTTTGAAAAGTGCTTTGACCGTACACATGGCCATGCTGGATCTCTGTGTAACACGTAAGAAACTACCAAGCCACCAGAAAACTCTCTTGACATTATACATATTTTAATTATTTTTTTCATGATACGAATACGAGAATGAAGCGCATGTCTTCGACCCCGTGGTAAAGTAGTTTCTAAGTATTTTGTAGCTATTAAAAGAAATAATACTTAAAGAAACACTCTAAAATAACAAAAAAATCATTTTTAAAGCTTATTTGTGACCCGAATATATACTTTTTCTTAATTTATGAAAAAAATTCGTGCAATATTTACGCCGTTAGACGCAGTTTAGGTGGATGTCACTGCCCATAGAGTTATTACAATAAACGCTAAAGGCTCAGCTGGCGCTAGTGTCTACGGGACTTCCGGTTGCAAATTGAAGCAGACAGCAAGCAGTCTACTTTTGCAGTCTTCCTGTGTATTCCTATGGGAAATCGTACGTGATATTTTTCCCTTAGCCAGGGAATAATAGAAATCAGCGTAGTTGCTTTACTCGTAACGGGTACTATGTAGCTTTATTCACATTATAAAAGTGTAATTTATTTAGTTAATGAGTTTTTTTTTTTATTACTGAGCGATGTTTAAATTAGCAACAATGAAGTCCCGGGTCTGTGTTGTACAGCATGATATGTCAATACAAGCTATCAAATGTTAATACGAGCTATCAATCATCCAATACAAGCTTTCAATGATTATTTATGCACCGTTTGTTACTAATCCAGTACGTGTTCTTTGTTCCACAACTCCATGCTTCGTTCTTGTCGTCTGTTTTGATTGTTTGATTTAGCATATATTGTCATCCTTATTGTGTTTTGTCAAGCTGATTCACTCGGTGTGCTTCATAGCATTGACTATATGCGTAAATGCGTGCCCTATATAATAGCAGCCTGCAGCGTCAACACGTATTATGCATGTGTATTGGGCTATTTTAGCGCAGTGTTCGATGCCATAAATTCTAAACAAAAACGCTCTATCTGACACATCTTTTGTACATCCGATTGTAAAACGTTCCCAACTTTTTATTCTGTCGCACCTACTAAGCAATATTTGCCCATACGAATGCATATACCAGAAGTCAAATTTAGACTGCTTGCTGTCTGCTTCAAAATGCAACAGCACACTTGCGCCTGCTGAGCGTCTAGCGTTTATTTTAATAACTCTATGTCACGGCCCGCTCTAAGCCTCGCCCAGGGATCAGTGGCCCCGCCAAGGACGTTTAAATAGGGCAGGACCCGGCATGACGTCATACCCAGCGACGCCGGAAGAACAACCCAATCCCAGACTGCCCCGCGCACCGACGCTTTCTCATCCAAACTAAATTCAACCATGCTCCCATCGTCTGCTCTCCGCTCGGTCGTTAGGCTTAGGCTACGTCTGCTCCGTGCCTGCGGTCTGCTTCGTCTGCTCGCTGTCGCGGCTGGCTTTCGATTCGATCGGCGCACCAAAAGATGTTTCGATGCGAACCCGAATACTCATCACGGCGGAGTGTAACCAACATCTTCTCGAAGCAGAATTTGTACGGCCTTCTCAACCCGCGATGCCCTTCTCAGCGTTCATGCCTACGATGACTGACTCGCGATCGCTTTCCAAAGCCGCGCTACGACGACTCGTTCGAGACGACGCTCCAGGCGCGGTCGCGCGGTGTCGAGAGCGTCCGCTACACGCCGACTTCCTAGTCCTACTGGTCAGGCAAGTGTTGGGCTCGAAATCTCGCCTGTTCGACACCGATTCAGTCGGTGCGTCGTCTAGAGCGTCTCAACTCTAGTCACTTACTTTCTGCTAGGCAACCAGGCGTTCGTTTATAATAATCTCATCCAATTCCGACCATACCGGTTTAAAAGTCTCCCGTTAAGCGCTGTTTCAAATAACAGTGGGTGCCGCCATTACTTTCGGTGCACACAATCGCGTTGCCACGGAAATGTCATCGCAACGCGGTTGTTTGCACCGAAATTAATGGCGGCGCCCACTCATTAGGCTTCCCATTGGTCAAGAAATGCTCGTCGAGGCTCGTGGCCACGCCTACTTCCGTTACACTTCGCTCCATGCATTGGGGATAGGGACGCCACCTCCTGCCCATTATAACCTCCTTGGGCCCCGCCCATTACTACTGGATCGGCTTGGCTGCTCGACCGAACATGTTCGGAAGCCTATTGTCTCCCTTTCGTGGCGTCCGGTGCGTCTTGTCGGGCGTCTGACAAGTCGTGCGAGCAGACGCGCGGCAGCCTTCGGTATCGTCTGCTATTTCACTGCCGTCTATCGTCGTCTGCAATGCCCGTGGGACGCGGATACAAAAGCTCAGCGTCGGCGTCCGTTTTCGCCTCCGTCCGTCTGCTATCCCCGCCCCCGTATAAAAGCTCCTTCAACGCTCGCATGATCCGACCATGAAAGCGGCTTTCTATAGATTTTCATTATACGTGAGTCACGGTATAATACCAGCCTCTGTCATTGTCCGTCGATGGGCGGTAAAAAGTAACCCAAAAGGCTGAAATGAAAAAAGCAACAAAAGAATGTGCAGTCATTTTAGCTCTTCTGTTCTCGTTATTTCTTTCGCATGGTATCCACGAGCAAGGTTAGTGAGTGTCATGACGCACAATTAAAACTTTACCTAACGTTATTTGCTTTGGCAGGCCAAGTGCACAGCAAAACTTTAAAGTTAGTTGCCTTTCGAAGCGGAATAATGGGAAAATACCAGAACTAACTTGATTCGAACCGAACGCCCAATTGCCTCCAGCCAATTGACTAGCTAAATTCTCACCTGCGTAAGGATCTACTCTATATTCAAACCACGGTTGCGAACATGACGGTTGCACAATTAACAGAGCAGCGGGGCCGCTTTTACGGGAACCAACACCTTTATTCAGAACCAACACGCGCAAACAAACAAAGCAAGCCTGATCGTTCAACATAGTTGACGTGGGATGCTATAAGCTTGGGCCAGTCTCGCTACGAACCCAAGCACTCGCATAGCGCTTCCGAAGGTGCGTACTTGCGACAATTGTTTGCTGCAAACGGTTCATATTTTCTTCTAAACACCTCGGCGAGCGCAGAACGGCTCGCACTTACAAACATAGACGAGTTCGACGAGCCTAGCTCTTCGAGTGCACCGCAAACGAGTGCACCGCAGGCAATCTCGGTTTTTAAAAACCAATTATGACTCTGTCTTGATTATTTGTTTCTCAAACATTAAAATATTGTCAATAAAAACACTATTGCGGTACGGAGAACCAATTTACAACCAACGATTTACACGTCAAACATCTCTCCAACAAATAAGAGCCGAGAAGTGGAACGTAGTTATCTACATTGCTACCTCCACCGAAATTGCCGCTAACTACGCAAATATTGTATGCACAAAAAATTTTTTGTAAAAAAACAAATTAAAAAAAAAAAGTGTCGCGTCTAGACCTTTAAAAAAAATGGGTTTTTGTCATTTCAGTGATTCTTTAAAGGGGCACTGACAACCCAAAGGTCGTATTTTTTTTTATTGTCTAAAACGATGCAACTTGTAGCCATAGACACGCAAAAAAAACGCATCGCGGAAAAAAATTTTCCCGCACGCGCGCGCGCCTTTTTAGTTTTGGCATTTGTATTTCCCGCGTTCACCTCCTCGCTTCTTTTGATCGGTGACGTCAAAAATCAGGAAATTTAGAAGCTTTGTAGGTGACATTTCTATAACATTTAATAACGGCAATCGTAAAACACGTTTTTTAACGCAATTGCGAACGCACTACGGCTCCTCTTTTTGAAATACCAAAATTCAGAGTTCGGTGTGATGTTGCTTCCTAGATTTGTACCCTCCCTCGGAAAACTTCGCAGCGCCCGTTGGCGAGTCGGAGAAAAACCGGTTTTTTCCCGCCGGCGCCTCCTCCTCGGTTGGGGTCGCCGTGACAACGGCGGAGGTCCGAAAGAGAGTCGAGTCGCAGGAGACCGCAAAATTTGACTCACTGAACTGGCGCGGATCGCGCGGGAACTTCAAATTCGGCATTTGGAAATTGTTTTTTTAATTCACAAATACTGAATTTTAAAGTTTCAAATTTTGAGGGTAATGTCCCGGCATCGTTTTCAATCGTTTCGGATAATAAAAAAAAATATGATTTTCACGTGTCAGTGCCCCTTTAAAGGTCATTGGGGAATTTATCACTTTGGGTTTCGTTCACGCAAAACCCACGTTACAACGCATTTTAGTAGGTTCCCAACTAACAATAACAGTACCCGAATCTCAGCCGACGCCTTGGAGTATCCGTCGTTTCGTCATCTGGGCCGCCTTGCTAGAACTATGGTGCCTGGAGCGCGTCTCCGACTGGTGTGTTTAGCGTCCTATGATGCCCATACATCGAAAGTGGTCCCGAAGTGCCAACGAATGACGTCACAGAAGCCGCAATGTCGTGCTGTTGAATGTCGCCATCTAGGCAGTTGGTTGCAGAAATGCTGACGAGAAGCTGCGAATAGCGCAAGCGAGCGCCAGTGTAGCTGTCGTCACAGCGTCCCAACTTCTGGCTGCCGAAACTTCCGTGGACTGCCACACTGGAGAGCGACCCGCAACAGAACAGGCGTCTGCCATATGCACCAAAGGTGATTGGACGCCGCCAGTATCGCGACTGGCGACAGCATGACACTTGTATGACGTCATCAAGCGGAAATCGAAGGACCACTTTCTTGGACGCGGTAAACACACCAGTCGGAGACACGTTCCAAACACCATACTAAAAACTATGTGCCTGGAACGCGTCTGCGGCTGGTGTGTTTACCGCGTTCAAAAAAGTGCTCCCCCAGTTTCCGCCTGATGACGTCATACATGTGTCATGCCATCGCCAGTCGCGATCCTTGCAGTGTCCCAGCACCTGTGGTGCATGTAGCAGACGCATGTTCTGCTGCGGGTCGTTCTCAAGTGTGGCAATCCACGGAAGCTTCAGCAGTTAGAAGTTGGGACGCCGCGAAAACAGCGGCACTCACGTTCGCTCGTGCTTTTCGCCGGCATTTCTACGACTAACCGCCAGGATCGCGACATGCAACAGCATGACACTCCGGCTTTTGTTACGTCATTTGTTGCCTCTTAGGGGCCACTTTTGATGTATGGGCAGCGTGGAACGCTAAAGACACCAGACGGAGACGCGCTCCAGGCAACATAATACTGGGTGTTTCAAGGGGCGGCCAGGCTCTTTAAATCGACCGCAAAATTCGGTTTCTTAACCTATCGCGTTCCGATTTTGTAGAGCGTTGGCCACAGGTGGTGCATTTTTTCTATAAAATTCGCACAGAGCGAACTTACCTGAGAAAAAAGTAAAAAAGGAAAAATGGCTTAGCTCCTATGAATACGCAGCGAAGCCACTTTCTGCAAATCATAGGGCTCCCTATGGTTTGAATACCGGTGGTTTCGCTGCGTTTTCCACAGGAGCTAAGCCTTTTTCTTTTTTTTTCTTTTTTCTCATGTAAGCTCGCTCTTTGCGAATTTTATAAAAAAACAATGCACCACCTGTGGCCAACGCTGTACAAAATCGAAACGCGATAGGTTAAGAAACCGAATTTTGCGGTCGATTTAAAGAGCCTGGCCGCCCCTTGATACACCCAGTAGAACATCGTCTCAGCTGAGACCGGGTGAAAGAAAGCACTGGAAATTCTGGAGCGTGCGAGCGTCTTAAGACGCGGCGTGAGACCCGCTCACCTCGTGCGATGGCTTTCGGAGGGCTTTCTTTGCACAGTCCCAGCTGAGGCGCTGTTTGAAGCAAGTCGGCCCTGATATCGATAACGGAGGTATCGGAACTACCTATTAAAACTTTGTCTTGACAAAAATGTACCGCATTATCAGGTCGATAAGTCGCACATGGGTATAAGTAGCACCTCCCTATAAACAGCGCATTTTAGAAAAGCAATTGTCAAATAAGTCGCTCCTTCTTATAGTATGTCGCCCATTTAGTTTTTTTTTCAACGGTCGGTGCGGGGAAATTGCAATGAAAATTCCTCACATTTGTATTATTCTCGCAATGTATAGGCTGACTGAAACAACCTGGCTCGATCTAAAAAGGGCTGCAAAACTCGGTTCCTCCAAGTAGCAATCAAAACATTTCGTCAAAGGTGTATTGCACAGGTCTGTTCTTTCTTGTAAAATTACAAAGCGTAGCCCCCTTTCTGTAAGAAATAGGGCCAAAACACTTGCCAAGGTCAACGTCGGGCGGGGACGCAGACGACAAAGTCGAGCGGCGGGGCGCGTTTGGCGCACGTATTGATAGATGACGTCGGGAGCAGCGTCGGAATGTGTAACCGACAGGCGAAAGAAAGCAGACGACACGCAGATGTTATCCATCGGCAGCAAAAACGCCATCGTTATGGAACCGCGTTTTCCTTTCTTTTTTTTTTTATCTTTAAGCTTTGCTTTTGTTGTCCGCATTTATTTTTAACCAAAGGTACACTACAAAAATATTATGTTAATTTTAGTATATCACGGTCGTCGCGAGCAGTCTCGATAAGGAGGTAGCGCCATCTATCAATATGTGCGCCAAACGAGCCCCGTCACTCGACTCGGTCGTCTGCGTCGCAGTCCGCCGTTGACTTTGGCAAGCTTTTTTTGGCATTCTTTTTTACAGAAAGGGAGCTACACTTTGTAATTTTACAAGACAAAACCGACCTGTGAAATACACTTTTGACGAAAAATTCAAAGTGAAACGTGCAAGCCCCGATTTTTGCGACCCATATTAGGTCGAGCCGGGTCATTTCAGTCACCCTCTATACACCTTTCCAAGAAACACTCGACCCCAGGGGCAGCAAACCGTTTTGCAGCCCAGTCACTGGGCTTGAAGCAGACATGCACACGTTACCCGAAAAAAGTAACTAAATACCGTTACACGTTACTCGCTCAAAAAGTAACTAAATACGTTACTTGTTACCGATTCTCAAAAGGAACGCGTGAGTTACCTCAAAAGTAACGAGTTACTTTCCACGTTACTTTGACGACCAAATATACAACTGTTTTTGTTTCATCGTTTATTGTTTTCTTTTTAGTAGTCACTGCCCTTAAGCAGCAGCTGCCTGTAGAAGTTTTCATCAGTTATGTTTCCCCGCTTCCTTGAAAATACATCTCCGGCGACACTAAAGAGTCGTTCTACCGACGTGCTCGAAGGAACGGCAGTTTTGTGCTTCAGGAAGATCTGGTGAATATTCGAGAACTGCGCCTTCATTGAGGACAGCGGGTAATGGGTTATGTGCCTTCCCCTGTTTGCAATCTCCGGGTTTACATTCGGCCCGTACCCGTTTCTAGAAGGTTCAACCAACGAACCTGATTGTGCTCGCTGCGTGAAGGACATTCCCAGCTGTAGAGTTCAGTACAGCAACGCTTATCGCTGGACACGTGAGTCGAACTGTTCGACTGATGTGTTCAGCGATATACGTTCCTGTACTGTCATACTGTTTAGTTGTTTTTCGGGTTGCCCATCTGCCTTTGTCACAATAAACGCATACTCAGGTTAGAATAAAAGCGAGACTCTTTAAACGTTGTTGTACACGTTACACCTCAAAAGTAACGAGATGCCGTTACTCGTTACTTGGCCTTCGAAGTAACTAAATACCGTTACTCGTTCCTTTTCTACAAAACTAACTAAATACGTTACTCGTTACCGAAAATAGTAACTAGGTACAAGTAACTCGTTACTTGTAACGCGTTACGTACATGTATGGTTTGAAGCTATTAGCCCCGTGCGCGACCGAAAGCGTCGCTGTGATCGGCCTTCCACGATTGGCCGAACGCTGACTATGACGTCGGAAAGGGGATTTATCATCGACGGAAATAAGAGGAATAAAAGAACTTTAATTTTGAGGGTGTTGGCAGTGTTCCTTTGAGAGCGCCATGATTTCAAGCTTCCACCATGCTAATAACAAACACCATCGAACTTGTTGTTTGCAAGGTAATGACGTCACAAGGGGGAACCACAGGAGGGCGCCACCAAAACATCTCGCCGCTAATACTTCGTTTCACCTTATGTGCGAGCAAAAGCAAAGCTGGAGCCTGGAAGCGCGGGCGCGAAAGTTCCGTGCGTTCAGGCTTTGCTCGAGCGCGCGAGCTGGGGAGAAACGCAAAAAACGCCGGTCTCGCGCTTCTAGCTTTGGCTTCGCTCGCAGATAATGTGAAACGAAGTATAGACTCTCACCGGCGTACCTGCTTACCCTAACCGAGTAGACTCTGATTTCGATAGGCGCAGCCTGCGTAAGCGCAGTTTCAAACACTACTGGCGGTTAAATTCTCGTATTTTCCCGCTGTATTTTGGGTGTCATGGTGCATGCAGTTTCCCGAGGACATTAAGAAAACATTACAATTAAAAACAAAACTGTAAACTACGTTTTCTGGGTACGCGCGCGACAGAACGAATGCGACTGGAATGTTAGTTGTTGTTTTTTGTTGTTCTTTTATGATGAGTTTTGACGGCGCCGCCCGATTAGCTGCGTGTCAAACGACAAAGCGCTTAGCTGTCAAAAATAATTTGCAACCGAAGATAGCCAAAAGGCATGCATTTTTCACGCTCACAAATAACGTGTTTACCGATGGACAGGACACAGAAATACAATTTAGCAAATGTTAACATTCGAACAAAATATTGTACGTACCACACGATGCAGCGTTATCTGAAAAAAATGTATTTGAGATAGATCTCAAATAACACAGTCGCACTCAACGACAGTCACATCTTGATGATCGGACGGAATCCAAGCTGACTTTGCTTTGGGGCACATTTTGGGGAGAGCTTACTTTTTTCACAACAGCACCAAAGTAAAAGAACGAACGGAACTGACCCGTTTCCCACCCCAACCCGGACAACTATTTTTGGAGATGACTGAGGATCCTACGCGGATTAACTCTAGGAGGGGGGACAACTGTCATTGTTCGCAAAATCGCGTCGAGGGCCGTTCGAAGTCCTTCCCCTCCTTCGCTTCCCGTGAATGTCGAGAAGAAAAGCTTGAATGGCGAGCACTTACCAGCCCTATTTCTCACAGTGGAAGATAACACAGAAAGGATACGCAGCACATATAAAAAAAATATTAAGTGGAAACTTTCAAGAGGGGCCAGAAAACGTCGATTGGAAAACAGCAAAGAGGTAGGTAGAGAGTCGCGCTGAGCGGGTCTTCACATTCCAAGAGAGTGGCAGAAAATTTCTAGCTGATAGAGGGCGCGAGAGTCGCACCAGCCGCACCAGCCGCATCAGCATCAGCAACATGGCGGCGGCCTAGGATCGTTTATTGGAAAGGTTATACTACGCTAAAAAAGACGAAAGTCTTAAATTATCTTCCACGGGAACATTGGTGATGTTTGTAGGATCACTCCTCCGTACTTGAACTGTGGGGCTAGACTTGACGAGAAATTTACATCAGGACACGCAATGAGTCGGCAATTCTCTTACAAGTTCCGTTAGCTGTTTCTCAGGCCCGTTCAACCTTGGAGCTTGGATCTGTTCTGAACACTTACGTTCCAATTTCACTCCCGAGACACACACTTACCGTACTATAAACAAACGCAGAACTAATCGTGTGAAAGAGCAGAAAAATCTGAACATAATAAAGGATCGATACGAACTATTAACAATAAAAGTAAGTGTACGACCCGAACAATAGCGGGGCTCTCCGAATTGCGCAAATGCCATTTTCTATTGATTTTGTTTTCGAACCAAAAATGTTTCTTTCCTTCCTTTTTTTTTTCTTTTTACTGAGTAATTTTTGCCGGAAGCTTACTTCCGAAAATCAATTCACTCATTTTGTCTGGTATCGTGCCGAATCTTTAACATTATTTTTCTTCTTTCCCATTTCGAACTGGACACTAGCCTTGATTAGCTTCTTCGTTGTCTTTGGGTGTGATTTATCCACCACTTTTTTATGTAGATTTTTAACATCTTTGTCTTTAATCGTTATCGCCATTCCCTCCTTTCAGAAATTCCGATACCGATGCGAAGAAACTCTTTTGAACCGCAGATCGGGAACGCAGCCACTTCTTTTTGTTACGCTTGATTAATTTCGCTTACCATTCCCGGTAGTACTTTTTTCTAAATTAAGATTTGAAAAAAAAAAGATAATAATGTCAGAACAGAAATGTCACCACGGTGTGAAGGCGGCGATATTCCAGATAAAATAAAACTTGGGAGTAGTCGCGTCGAAATAAACGAAGCGCGAATGTTAAGGAAATAAAGCAAAATAAAACAGCCAAGTAAATGAAACGAAAATGTTGCGACGGCACCAATTTGCGGTCATAGTTTCCGGTACGCCATTTCTCCACTTTGGTGTTTTTGTGAAAATTTTCTTTTTAATCTTTGTGTGAAAACATAGAGCATAAAGAGAGATAAGGGTATAAAAAGGAATTCACCCTGCGAGATGCTAAAGTTGAAACAAATAAAACTGAATGTGCCAAGAAAAAGTAGTGAGATTTCACGATTCTTGAGACAAGTTCAAGTGAACTCGTAAATGGTCCTTGTTAGAAATTTATCTTGCAAGAGAGCAAAAGGTAACTTATAATTGGCCAAGATAGAGAGTGCAAAATGATTGCGGTAGAGCAGAAAATTGCAATGAAAGACATACAACAAATGGGAAAAGACATACCTAAGATGTCAAAAAGGTAGTGATTGAAAGTGGGTTTCAAAGAGGAACTAAACATATGTCAGTAAATGAACAGTTCAAAAAAAATTTCAGAAAATCGCGAGTGCAAAGTGGGTAGAGACAAGCTCTTTACTGGGAGAATACATTTTACTCCGCTTATTTGCATTAGACAGGGCGCCTACATAGACAAATTGTCCTCCAATGGAGAGGAAACCCCCCTTCGACTGGACGCATCCTCAGCGCGCTCTCGGCAATGTTACGATTTTGCGCTGTGCAATTCAATGGAGACGACTGTCGCCGCTGTTTTGGCACATTCACACTCGTCACAGGACGATTCGTCACATAGGAAAATTTGTTACAGGATGACTCGTCACGCGGGCAACTGGTCTAGATGGGCGCACAGGGGACGATAGTAAAATAAAAATTTCAACAACTGCCCACATTTCCTGATTAGGAGTTTCACGACTTCCATTTGTGACATAAACCAATGGTTAAAAAATAAACCTTACAATACTCTAAGTAGAAAAGGTTTTGGCCCTCGCCCGCTATTCGTTTCATCATATGACGAGTCTTCAGCAGGTTGATCTCAGTTCGGTCCCCCGCGTGCGTATGCTGGCTTGAATGAACAATAATTCGACTGGCAGCCAAATCAGTTTGTTACTTTTGCCGTGCATACACCTCTTCTGTGACAAATCTAATAACAAGTATTAATATTCTTTCTGCTGCATCTGTACGAGAACCCGTCGTGAAGCAGCAGAGCTCCAGCTCTCTTTGTTGCGATCACCTCCGTCCTTTCGAATGCAGTCCGAGTTAAAAAAATTGTCGCTCTTATGAGGCCTCCGCATCCCCCGTTCGGGACGCAACCAAATTCCGTCCCCAAACTACAAATTCTGCGCCCTAGAGAAGCGAAAGACATGCTTAGATAAAAGGTCACCCAGTTTGCCCGGCCGAACCAACTTTCATTGTTCGGGACCGAACCAGAGGCTAAAACGTTATTTACAAATTCTCCGCCATTGAGAAGCGAAAGACATGCTGTACCGGTCCAACCATAGTTTGGAACGAACTACTGTGAGACCGGTTGCCCGCGTGACGAGTCATCCTATGACGAATGTTCCTGTGTGACGAATCGTCCTGTGACCATGGTCCTGTGACGAGTACGCATGTGACGAATGGACCGTATCCCGGCTGCAGCTTCCAATTGAAAGAGGAAAACCGCGAGGCTGCGCGCGTCCAGCCGTTTTACCAATGCAAAATCTGCCGGCGCCAAGGCCATTTGATTTTCTCGAGTAAGATGAATCGCCTAGAGTCGCATTTGGGTCAGATGTAGTTAAAGAATGGGAGGGAAAAAAAGAACGTTTGATGCATTTCTCTCAGAGAAAGAAATGTGTGTTCTTTTCCCTGCAGGAGATGTGCATATAAACATAGAAAACCCTATCGTTTAACTATTTCCTTTCTATTTCACCTATAGCTGCCAGTTCCTAATCATATTCCCCGAAAAAAAAAAAGAACGTACAACACAAAAAAATCTGGAGATGAACATTCCCTCCCCCTCCACACTGGTAGAATGAAAGCCATCATATCTTTTCTTCGGATATATTCTTTGGTCAAGTCGTCCTGATTTAATATACGTAACACCGGGCAGCTCTAGAGTGCACCGTAGATGGGCCTCAGATATATGAAAACGAGGCTAGAAAAAAAAAAAAAAAATGAAGAGGCGAGGAAAAAAAAGCAAATTTAACCGAAGACGCAATCTTGCGCAGACTAACACGTAATTAATTTTGATGTGGAAAGAAGATTTCTGTATGCGTATATCATATCACGACGTTTCAAGTCATCCATAAAGCTAGGACAATAGCACTTTTAGAAACAAAGAATAGAAAAATATAAAAAAAAGGAAAATGACAAGGACAATGTGAACTGCAGTCCCGCTGCGTCTGTCGTGTGGTGAATGATCCTTAAACGTCGTCAATTTGCTGACATTTTTTTTTTTGAGGGGGGGGGGGGTGGTTATGGCAGGTTAATATTGTACAGCGGTAATCCCGGACAAAAGCTCACTGGACAAAAGCTCACCCATTTTTTCACAGACCCGGACAAAAGCTCACCAGGAGAAAACTGCGTGCTTGTCTTAACATGATTGCGGACAACTTAGATGCGTGCGTACGACACTAAAATGCTACGATAGATTAAATCTGACAGGCGCATGGTTCGTGGATTAGTGTGGAAATAAATTTATTTATCGATTAGTCAGAAGCAAATGCTGGCTGAAGATTTGTTTTTTCAATTCTGCAGGCGCAGAGTGGTTTTTCGCACCCGCTTCACTAGAGGCTCACCTCTCCGGGCTTGTGTCAATGCCGTAGCAACGAGCGCCTGACCTTACTGTAGGCATTCAATCAGCTTCCAGACGCTTGGATGGGCGTGTCCAACGAGCTTCTTAAACCAGGTATCTTGAAGAGTAGCGTCGTTAATATTACACCGTTCCGGGGGGAACTCCGGTGTCGTCGGCGCACAGTCAGGCGTAAGGAAGAATTCGCTCTGGGTGCCACCACAGAAGGAGCAGAAGGAGCGCGGAAGGGGCAGTTGACATACGTGCAATCAAGTAGTACAGCAGGTCGCCGATGTCACCGGCAGACTTTTCTCTGATGTAGGTTTGTCCTTTGGGCACAAGCTGTGGTGGAAGGAACGCCGGCTTATTCAAAATCCCGCATAGCTTTCCAAAGCGGTCATCAATCTGGGACTTATCCAAAAGGCCCAACACCCGTGCCTTCAAAATATTTCTAAAATTCGCAAATCAATGGTTTGTTTCATACAGTTTTGCTTCAGTTCCTCTTTCACATCACCCCTGAGAGAATCCTTCATTTCAAATATATTTACGATGTACAATGACGGAAGCAATTTAATTTTCGTCAGCCATTCACTTTAAATATTACCCTGCCCGAAAACACATGCATTAGTAATAAAGAGGCATTCTGCCTAACATTTTCGTGGGCGTTTAGCGTGACAAAGACTCAACGGAAAAGCGAGGTCACTGAAGGGTGACTTCGCTTCTTCGGTCACTGTTCGGGTTAAAACTTCGATTCACGAAGTTTCTTCGGCGTGGCACAAGGGTGCTCCGGCATACCTTTAGCCAAGCAAGATTGATTTTATCAGCTCCACTCAATTTCGAATGCCTAAATTTTGGTCCCAAATCATTGCTTTTCTGCCTGTTATGGCTTATCTGTCGACATCTTGGCATGGGATGGGGTACCAGTTCTCCTAAAAATGGTGCAATGTCCATCGCGCCCGCACTTTACCCCAGCCCGTGATTCGCCCTGGTAGCCCCAAAGCATTAGGTGAGCCGTTTTCCGGGTTCGTGAAAAAATGGGTGAGCTTCTGTCCGGAAAGCTTTTGTCCTGTGAGCTTTTGTCCGGTTACCGAACAGTGGAATCTCGTTCATTTGAACCCGAGGGGGATTGTAACTTTGTTTGAATAATGCGAAGTTTGAATTACCGGAGTTTTCTTCCTAGAAACACATAGGACTGGACCTGTATGTTAGTATGAATTAAGGAAGTTTGAGTTAACGAGATTTCACTATACTAAGGGATACGTTATACTCCATGAAAATCAAATGACCTTCGAGCCCACAGCATATGCGTAGTTGGAATGGTTGAACGCAGAGAGTCTTGTAGCTTTTGCCCTTTGAAAAGGGGGTGGAGTGCGCCGCCACGTGTCCAGGGGAGACTGCTGTCTCTGGTGACTGGGTGAATCCTGTACCACCGTGCGTCGAAGGCAGTCCTCTCTCTCGGCTCAGCACAAAAACGAGACTGCAGCAGGGACACCTCGATGCGCATGCGTTTTATCGGACGCCGAGTTTTCCCGGCTCTCGGGGAGGATATATTACTCCAGGCGTGCGGTCTAATACGAATGAGCGGAGTAGAATGTGATATAGCATTTGTTTAAATCCCGCGGTCTAATGGACGCGCGGAGAGGGAAAGGAAAAAACGATGAAAGGGCAGTGAGAGAGAGTGAGAATAGAAGCTGTGGGAATGAAAAGGGTGATTCATCTTTATCAGAGGTTTTGTCCCGCGGGTACGGCTTTCTTCCCCTGGCGGAGTTTCCCCCAATTAGAGGAGCTGGAGCGATTGTCGTCAAATTGTTTTCATTCTGACTGTTCGTTTTTGTATGTGTATTTTTGTTGGCTCGCTTTATTCGGTGTTCCGCCTTTTTAACATTAGCTGTCTGCCTGGTAATGTGTGTTTGTTCTGCGCTGGCTGGCTCCACGTATGACGTCATTCTTTTTTATAACGCTTCCTAGCTTTTGGTTGCGTAAATGCGGTTGCTATCTGGCTACTCCCAGTTGCGGTTATGAGCGGCGGGGCGTTTTACGCCCGTCACAATGCGTCGGGGGAGCTTGGAGATCGGTTCGGTGAGTGTCAAAATGTATAGAAAAAAATACTTTTATTGCTTTTTTTTTTTTTTTGCTTTGTCGCGTATTTTTATCTCGTGTTGCGGTTTGGCTTCGGATCTCGTATGGCTCCCTCGAGAAGAGTTGCGGAGAACAGCGTTAGGACGCGTGCCCAAATATATTTTCGTTTTTGCCTCCGCGAAGAAAGTGCAAAATATATCGCTTGTTCTGGGGCGTTTATGCCAAAATATTTTGTGGGCAATAGTATTATAGCTTTCGAAATAAGTATTCACTCCGCTCGGCAACAACGTCTCATAAATATCGGGGAACATCGTCTGCATGCGGCTCCGGTGTGAATTTATTTTAATAAGAATATCGAAGTGCACGGTTTGTCGAGGAAAACGATCTTAGCAAATATGAAATATTTTCTGGAATGATACTAGTCTTATTGAGAGATCACGCAAAATTGTGTTTCTGTCCATAACGCTCGTCGATTTCATTACATAAGTACTAGAGCCCTGCATGTCCGTGGATATCCGCAGTAAACTGGCGGATGCGGATAAAATTAGTCAGATTTGGCGGATTGCGTTTCAGCTGAAAATTCCAGGGGCTGTGGATACGGATATCAGCGGATCCGGATTTAAATTCGGACCGACAAAATAAATGAGCGACCGGTGGCATTCGGTTCGTCGACCGACGTTTCACTAATGATTCGTGGACATGCGACGTTTGATCGACAGTTTGTTTGATCGAAAGGCTTCTTAAGTTCGTTTCATAGAAAAACCGGTGATGATTCGTCTAACACAAATCTGCTGTTTTCGCAATAAAACCTCTTGCGTCTCGCCTGGATTACGGGGGGGGGGGGGGGGGGGGGGAAGAGGGGGTATGGTTTTGGTTACGCACGCCGTAGTGAATCACGCGCTAGCTTTTAGCGGCTTGGCGAAGAGATACGTTGTCGACGAAACGTCGCTCGGGCATATGTGTCCACAAAACGAGCTTCCACGAAACGTTAAGGGTCGACGAACCGTGTGTCCATGAAATGTGTAAGTTTTTTAAAACAAACATCAGGATTGGTCAAAAACATGCTCGCCATCAATACCCGCTACTCCGAGGAATGGAAAGTGCTTCCGTTTTGTACGAGCTACAGTTACCAGTCTTTAAAACATGATCCACCCGCATGCTCAACAAATATCATGCAGATAACGTGGACATTTATATATAAACCCTAAATCATTGTACTTACTTTCTGTATAATATTTTCATGTAAACCTGTGAAACCTAGCTCTTTTATGCGTGTATATTACTTGTTGCCTGTTGCTATAATCTCTGTAGCTATATTTGTATCCCCATAGTTGTCTGCCAAAATTCATGGGGCCAGGGCGCCCTCGAGTCAACATGCGTTGACTTTTTGTACGTGGCTCAGTGTCTGTAATGCAAAAATAAAAATTAATATTATTATTATTACATATTATTATAAACTATTATGTATGTCCACGAAACGCGTTTCCACAAAGCGCCTTTCGAAGAAACGATGGGGGCTCTAAGAAAGATCTGATTCTCACCGAAGATCGCTTTAATTAGTGCGTTCTATCTTGTCAAAATACTATAAATAGAAAAAGCAAAGAATACAGGGCATCAATCGTCCCGGGAGAGCTTGTTCTTTTGTAGGAAAATAGTGGAAAACTTTCTTCCGGCAAATAAAACCTCAAACGTACAAGTCAAAAGAATGTAGAACCTTCCCCTCTCCGCAAAGAGAAGTGTGGTCATGATACCAAAAACAAAAGAAGTGATTCGACAGCGAGCGCACCCCTGTGGCGCCGTGGTCTGCAAAGTTTGAGATTAAACAGCGCACGCACATAGGCAACCCTTAAACCAGCCATGTGTTTCTTTTTTGTGTGCTTTGAGTTCTAGCCGAGAAAGTCTTGTATTCCGTTTGAAAATAACGTGATAAGGCAGATGAGCTGGTTAAGGTTAAAACGTGAACTACTGAAAGCTTTCGACAGCGTGCATGACCACCACCAAGAAGGCCTATTGAGACGGGCCGGGAACCTGCTCTAGCTCGACCTGTAAGTTTACTACTACAAAAAGGAACAAAGAGAAACCACTCAAGAAATAAGGAGTACGTACCTGACGATGCACGTGTAATCCATACGGCGTTTATTTCAGCTTAATTATGTCAAACAAACAGTATAGACTTGATCGACGTGCGAGCGACGAGAGGAGAGTCCACCACCAACGAAGCCACGACAGGCTAGCACCGAACACATTCCCCGCACCACGGTCTATCAGTGCCACCCACTACTTCAAAAATTAAAAAAAGCGAACGACAAAAAAAAAAAGGTGGCGGGGGAACTGGCCCTCTATCCCTAGAGCCAGGTGAGTTAATTATGTGGGACGGGTCCCCTTCGAAGAAAGGGTCGGGTGCATGCCCTCTTCTCACTCACCAAGGCGCGCCTCCTAGCTGGTCTTTGCTTGTGGGCGAGGAGGAGAAAATAGCAGGCGGGTATGTGGGTCCATGTTTCTTTTTGTGGTGCCCGAAACTCGTGATGCGTGCGAAGAGCCTGAAGAAAATCTTCAGAGTGCCAAGATAGTTACATTTTGGCTTTGTATCCTGGTTCAAACTGGGTTTTGGATTGTAAAACAGAGTTGCGGAACGCAAGTTTCACCAGGTCACGAGTGCTTGTCGGGAAACCACCAACCGCGTCTTGGTATGTTCGAACGGGGTCGCTTGTGAACCCGGTTCTGAATCGCTTCGCAAACGAAGCTCAACCGCCAGTGTGTATGTGCCTTAAAGGAGCCACGGGTGAAAGTGTTCAATTCCCGTGCGGCGGTGAAGAAAGTGGTCAGAGTGATTTCCGCTGATTTTTCTTCTCCAAATGTAATCGCAACCTTTGGTTGTTAGCCAGATCATTAACATGGACTACGATGTCATCAGCGGGAAACGTCGAAGTGGTGAGTTCACGCTGAGAGCGAAGACGGACAAGTCGGAGGTCTCGAAACGATTTAAGGTAATCATTGACTAAGACGAAGTTGTCAAGGACTTTACTGCATGCAGCGCTTGCAATGTTTATCAGTATTCGAGCCACAAAAGAGGCACATCGAACTTGTTGAAGAACAAATGGCATAGAATGATGGATGGATGGTACGCTAGGTGGTGCAAGCTAACGTCCTTTACGAAGGGCTAACGCCATTCGTAAAGGGCGTTAGCTTGCACCACCTAGCGTAAGTCTAAAATGACAACCATATGACACTTTCCGGCGTTCTAAGGTAATTTTCTCCCCCTAACTATCATTAGGATGACCTTTGGTGGATTGGGTAAAAGAAATAAAAAACATCACCCCCGCCGTTTCCTTCAGGCGACGGAGTCGCCAATTTTCCTCTGGTAAAAACTTGTCGGCGTTATTTCAGCACCGGACCCACTGGGGGAGTGGTTGGAGACAATGGGCCTGAGCCACGCTGGAG
Organism: Ixodes persulcatus; assembly: GCA_013358835.2. NCBI lineage: Eukaryota > Metazoa > Arthropoda > Arachnida > Ixodida > Ixodidae > Ixodes > Ixodes persulcatus. Next base: position 42,052 of record JABSTQ010006511.1, on the reverse strand, counting down.
GGAGTACCAATTTTCGTTTGACCTGCCTGTTCCCAGCTATGCTAGTTAGTTGCGCATCACTCAAATTTCTCTAGATGATTTCCACCAATCTTCTAATGGCCTTTTTGACTGTAAACGTTTTCTCTACCATCCTTCCATTGTCATCAGGGATGCCTAGGGCCCCGCCAAAGAGAGGGGGCACGGTGAATCCCAGTGCACTTCAAAACTAAGTTCTCTAGTGTCTCACTCTCATTATAGGAGGTACACAAATACTGTGTCTGTCTCCACAAATTTAGCTCTATACGCCCTCGTCCTCAAAACCCCGTTCTCGCCTCAAACGATAATGAATTCCCAGTAAATTTTCAAACACATTTTCCTTTCTTATGTTTTGCTTTTCTGACGTGTACATTGTTAGAGCCGATGTTTACTGCATTCTTACCTCCCGCATTTTCGCTTCTGCCTCTTTCACTTCCTTTCCCACTAAAGTGGTCTGCTCGGCCCCATCACTAAGTGTCGGAATTTAAATGTAAGCCCTCGGGTTCCGTTTGTCCATTTTGTGTTTAAACTTTTTATGTATAAATACTTGAATGCCTTCCATGCCTACCGCATCTCATCTATTTCGGTCAACCTTTGTTCAAATTTATACTAACTAATTTTCATTTCGGTCAAACGGCAAATCCAACCCTTGAGAGACCGAAACCTTCTTCCTCTGTAACAAGCGCGATAAAGGAGCGTGTTGTCGAGAGCGCCGTGGAGTTTATTGTGAAAGCTGCGAGGGTCAGAACAAGGAAGGAAGGCTCGGTGAGCAGAGCCTCCCACCGCGAGAGTCGCTCCTTGGCCGTTGGTTTTGGCAGTCTTATATAAACCGACACGCGGCGCTCCCCTGTTTACCACCACGGCCGGAAGGCCGCGCATGCGCAGAAGCTATGTGGGAAGAAGCGGGAAGGCTCTCCCTGTTTTCGCCGTGGCGTTGTGTGGTGTGCACTGGCTATTGAAATTGTAGAGACGCTTCTAGTTTTATTTGTGCGTCGTATTTCCTGCCAACGTATGTCGTATGTTATGCCCGACTATTTCAGCTCACTACCCGAGCCTGAACGGCAGCCGTATTGAGACAAACGGTGTGTGGACGGCGTTACCTTAGACGATCCGTGCGCCGTAAACAAGGTCTGCTGGAGTTCCGACGTGAAGTTGCTGACACCGACGTCGATGGCTCACGTCTTTGTGCATTTATGTTTTTTGAAAAGCCAGTTCACGGCTGATACGGTGCTGGCGTGCAGGTCTCTCGAGGCCTACGATTACTTCGAGCCGCTTTCCGCGTTGCCGGCGGAATCAGCACAGTGGATCAGCAGACTGTGGGTCTGCGGAGGTGTATTTATTAATTGATTAAATACACACAGAGTCCTTCGAGTCAAGGTATGATATTTGTTTTACCCTCATGACCACAAGGCGCGACAAACGGTAACGCTATTTCAGTTTAGCCACCGGTTTCTTTCTGCTTGGTAACTCGGGCATAGCGAGCAGTGTTTTAGGCGTTACCGAAAAAAAAAGTAGCGAAGTACGTTACCGGTTACTCGCAAATAAAAGGAGCACTTCACCGTTACCGATATGAAGTAATGCACGTTACTTTTGCATTACTTTTTTTTTTTATAAATTGACGGTAACAGTGTTCTGGCGACAGCGTGTTTCGTCTGCTGCGACAAAGGGCATGGGCGTTGGGGTTTTACTCATGTGGGACTTTTTGCATGGTAACAAAACAAGCAAAGTTCTGAAGGTAGGTGGAACGTAGTGCAATAATGAATGACTTGGAGCCTATACTTTGTTCCAGCTTCAGTTCAGACGCAGCCGAAGCTACGAGCTAACGGGACCAATCAGGCAGCGTGAAAGGAGGAAGTCACTTGTCCTCTACTGTTGATTGTTAGTTCAGCAATGATAGAACACGTACAGGAACACGACGAACACCACGATGGTGCGTTTTTGACGCTGTCTGATTGGTCTCATTAGCTCGTAGCATCGGCTGCGTCTGGGCTGGAGGTAAAAAAGCACGAAAAAAGATTACTTTTTTTCAGGTCTTGAGAAGAATATGTAATGAGTAACGTAACTACGTTAAGCGTTCCCGGTAAAGCGTTGCCGCCAACACTGGTAGCGAGCCGCCGACGAGCGCTTCGCCGGTTCTTTGTGCGCGAACACCGTAAGAACAGAATCTGGGTGTTCTCAATCAGACGACGGTTTTTCTGCACATAAGCGAGCCTCGGGACGCAGATTGAAATGGAAGCCACACTTGCCTTCAAGAAAGTGCTTGGATTATCCAACTTCTGCGCCTTTCAAAGTCCGCCGGGAACTCTTGAAAAATCACTTCGCTACTTTTGCTGTACCTTTCGGTACAATAATGGCTACACAGCTTTGCGGCATGCTGAAATGTTATCATTCTCATATAAAACGCGCCCTTCTCCTTACACCACCCAGCTCCACCACGATCGCAGCGCCGCCGCAGCACGAAGACGTCAAGCTCGCGTGTCGGTCTTTAGCCTGCGGGTATGGAGGCGCCCGGGGTGGTCGGATGTAGGGTGGCTCCCCGGATTGGCGGCCGCGTGCAAGTATCAAGATACCAAAGGGTGTGCCTGAGGTAGATCACCCGAGAAGGGTGATGGAGAGCCGTCCACAAGTGAATATGGCCTCGCCTCGCATCCGGGCAGCACCCCAATATAGCGAGGTCCGATGGCCTGCCGGAGCTAGGCCTAGATAGGTATGCGGGGAACATGGGGTTTCCACACCCTTGAGCGCATCGAATCCAATTGTTCGGGGAAGAAAGCTGACGCGCGAATAATGACATGAATGCGCATCGAGCCCTATGTATATGTTGCATCATGCAGTATCACAACTCAGTACATCTGAAAATTAAAGCTGCGTTTCTGGGACGCGCCGCACAAGATGACCACGTGCGCAGAGGCTCTTTCAATGAGAGTAAAAATTCTGCCCGCTGTCCTCGACGCTCTGGAGAAGTTACAGGATGCAAAAAAAAATAAAACCCCATGCTTTGGGCTCCGGGCCGGGCCACTCTGGAACAGAGGCGACGCAGGTTCGCACGTCCTGGCAAGCAATATCGTTTCCAACCGGTCGCTGAACGCCGCCACTTCGCCCACCACAGCCGAAATCTGAGGCCGAGAGGTTCTGCCGCAAGCAGAAACAGCCCTGACGTAGCAGCTCCTCGTTCTGTGGTACCATTGCTCGAAGTTCTAGAAATTGTTCCTGCTTGCGGCAGAGCCTCTAGAGATTCTCTCCAATGCGCAAGTGGTGATTCGCAAGGCCAGGGCGAGGGCCGCCCTCACCGAGCAGCTCAGCTATACTCAGCTCACTTACAATGGCAGGAAAAACCTCGTGTTACATCTCGCTGGTAAAAACGTGGGGCCGAGCCCACTTCATGCCGCCGTTGTGTTCTCAGCTGTTCACCCACTCCTACGGCGACCTCCTTTCTATAATCTATCCGTCCCTAGAAGCGATGCGACCTCCGTTTACATTGGCTGTGTAGCCTGTATGAATGCGCATTCACCATTTAGATTCACCTCCGTCTAGCTGCTTAGATGCGATGCGCTTCCGCAGTTTAGATGACTGAATTGAATGCTACAACTTGAGTCGATGCGCTTAAGTCGCATTCGTGCAAACGCGGCTATTGGCTTAAACAAATTTCCATAGACGCAAGGCGGAGTCCAGATTGTATTTAAATCTTGAACACCAATTCGATTCAGTTCGTGTCATTCCCTGTGGCGAGGTCCATTGTCGTTTAATTGGGAAAACACATTCGTGGTCGAGCGTTCGAGGGAAAAATGTTGCAATAAAGTAACTGTAAACCATCCACAGCACTGCGAGTGTGGAAGAACAGGGTGCCTCAAAAAAACTTCCCAGTTTACCAAAAAAGGGCATTTAACATTCCCGTAGTTAGGCCATTTTGAGAGTTGCTTGTAGTTCTCCCGTGTCTAAACCGTGCCTGTAACACAGCGGCACAAATACACAACATGATTTATTTTGTTTCTTAGACGTTCGTTTTGAAATATCATCGCCTATCTCATGTTTGACTACATTACGTTAATATTTGCAATAGCGCTGACCAAGATATCAGAAATAAAGTTGTATTAAACCACGAATACTCAAGCCAGTCGAAGTGTTTTCTTTTTCTAGCAACTAGATGAACATAGTCGGATTACATTTTTTAATGCCGAAAACTATATATAATTCTTACAAAAATAGTAGCCTTATTACACAAACACGATGTCATGGGCTTTCATTTCAATTCCTGAATAAATTTTATTATTATCCTTAACGCAGCATTTTATATTGTTGACTTCATAAAGACTTAAAAGTCGATTTTAAAATCAGCTTTTTATAGAGCAAGCACAATCTTACCGCCCTTATTATCCTAGAAAACCTATAATTGAAATCATTATTGACATTTTGGCCACTAAAACGCGACCAAACACAACGACACGCCATTATATTTAGATATCTCAGAAAAAGAGTGGGGTGAAGGTGTTTGGTCGCGTTTTTAACAACAAGAAAAGCCACGCGTAATTATAATTTTTGCTTTTATGGAATGCGCAGGGTGCGTAAATTAGGTTTACGCCATAAAAAAACGATCCAAAAAATCCAGTCCATTTAAGGTGCCTAGAAAATACGGGAACGCAATAACCTTTGCACCGCAAAAAGGATCTGTACAGACCCATTAAATATGACGTGTCAAGTGCCCAAATTTAAATGGGGTTCACAAATAGAAGGAACGTTTATGGCGCATCGTTAAAATATTTGCGAAGTTGACACTTCGTGGCATTTTATTGGTATCGCGTTGTCTTGAGCAAGAAATTGATAAGCTGTCATATACGGTGTACATTTGGACATTCAACCAATCTCATCACAAAGGAAATTTTTTTCTCCGCATGGAAAAACATTATTTGAGCTTCAGTTTCTACTCAAAATGAACTCTACATACCTTGTTCTTTAAAGCATTTGTTTCGTAAATTTAAAGAAGGTTTTTTGAATATCAAAGTCCTGTTACTTTAAAGCTGACAAAATGCTGCATGTACCAAAGGGATCAATTGCAGTTTGATGGGACTGCAAAAGTCCGTCCGTAAACATATCGCACTAAGATTTTTTTTTTTTTTTTTACAGAGGTGGCCCAAATTTGTGCATTAAGTTTTTAGAAATTTCACTAGAGAAGCTCACTTAACCGAAAAGTTAAAATGGAAAATCTTGAAACGGCTACCTACGGCGGCCCTCGACTAACAAAAGGAATCTGATTGGCGCAACAGCCGACGGATGGCGGTACGTAGTATCGCAGGCGGCCACGACCAACGTGTGGCGCTTACATCGAGCTCGGCAGAAGCAGGCAACGTCACCAAGCCACAATCGTCGAGCTATTTTTCTGTAGAAATTGTCAGTGCATGATTATTTTATTCCCCCGACTAAACATTAAAATTGAAGATAAAACAAAAAACACAACAGAGATGTAATGTCTGGTGTTCCTTTTTCGACAATTATTTTCGGCTACTTGTCCTCGTCTGCTTTGCACTCTCGGGTTGTTACCGCGTCTCTTTTTTGTCTCTAACTTTCATTCGTGCTCTTCCGGGGTGTAACCGCATAAGTCATCTTCATGATGCGCTTAGCTCCCAACGAGAAAGTGAAGGTTGTTCTCTGGCACGGGGAGTGCTAGAGGACGAAAAAGGTCCACCGACGTTTCCGGGCGGAAGTTTGGTGGCGATTTCCGGGCTCCCTACGCTGCGTAGGGCGCGCCTTAACGACGATCGAAGCCTCCGAAGCAAGCCACCAACAACAGTGGTTTAATTCCCGAATTTGACACTAAAAAATGCCTCTGGTGTTTTCACTGCCTCTAATCGCCTTCCTGTCGACGTGGGGAACACTGCCGACATATACAGGCTTTTGCGCCACTGAGACACCTTCGGTGAGCACACGGCCGAGAAAATACAGGACGCCTCGTCCTGTGTGTTCTCTTCTTCTTGTCCGTGTGGTTTTCGCGCTGTTTTTCAATATGGATTCATACCACCTAGCCCAACTTTCCATTCTAGTAGGTAATGATTTCATATTTTGAATGTTTTAAACTTTTACGCAGGCAATTTCGTGCAGCAAAATGTTTATACCTTTAATGCTCGTTTACCGGCCACCTATGTGCAAAGTCTTGGATCTATATGTTCAAAAACCGATTTATGCGATCCCTTCAAACAGCTATTCATCCCTTTGTTTAACTCTGTATTTTTCATTTACTGTCTACGTGTGTAAAAATATATCCATTGCAACAGGAACGTCAAGTATGCTTCTTGGCTCGTGCATCGTGTTTCACATTTATATTACACAATCAAATTAAACAAGTAAATCAAGTGCGCCTTATGTTTGATGTTGAAATCCAAGCATTACGGAAAAAAGAAAGTTATCTATAAGTCTTGAGGTGCGTGTTTTATTTATAGAGGGCCCGGCAGTCACGATTTAACATAATGATTTCGTTCTAATTCAATGAGCATTGGACATTCTGACTTTGTTATGACGCCCTACGTAAAAATGCGAAGCGACCACTACATCCATTCCCCCCCCCCCCCCCCCCCCCCCATTTTATGCCGACTCTAAGCCAGAAGCCCAGATTAGGTCACAGTCGAGGTCAACAAGCCAGCTTCGGCAGTTTCATTCAGGAACGATGCACACCACATAGAAGAAGGGGCGAGGAGGGGGAAGGGGAGGGGTATTTCGATTTTAGCGTCGGTATCAAATTGTCTGACACTCCGATTTTCGAAATTATTATTGATTGAAAAGAATTCTTTCGCCGGCTCATACTCCGCCATTCTGTCGCCGTTTTCTTTTTCAGCCGTTTTTTTTTTTTTGTGTTAGCAAAGAGATCGTCATCACAGCTGTCCAAAAAAGAAAACGGGTTCTTGCAGATTAGAATTCAGTTTGATTTGTTGTCGGGGTGTTTCTCTTTTGGTGTCTTGGAATGCCGTTCAGGAATTAGTTAACAAACTTGTGTTCGAGCTGGAGAATGTCAGCTGGACCTAATGAGCACAGTGCTAAGAGGGGAGGATCACTAACCATAGTCAATGACAGATCGAGAACGAAGGGTGCGACCATACGACGATCATCTTTCTTCATTTATGATTTGCTCTTTGGCGTTCTCAACGGCCGACGCCGTAACTCCATTCCTTGCGCAACAGCAAGGAGATGCATGAGGCTCGCGAAGCACTTCGTTTCTTAAACTGCCAGGGACAATAAACAATTGAATAGCTTTTGACTTTGAATTATACGGGACTCTAAACACATTTTGTTCGCTCGATGTGCTGACAGAAAATATGTCATGGTGTTCCTTAATGTGTTATTATGGTCAAAAATTATTTTGGCATTTATTAGAGCGAGACTCTTTAGGGCGTAACGGAGTGTATTGTTAATCACTAACTGAAACGGCCTCATAACCTGCGGGGTTGTTCTAGTTTGAGGTGTTTATTATGAGAGAGCTGTGGCGTCGTTGACCCACTTGCTTGTTCTTTTTTAGAAGATGTTCGATTTATGGTCGCTGAGAGCTTAAGAAAGAAAGGACGTGACTTATTATGTTTACAATCCTCGCTTCGTATTTTGTTCTCTGTCGATTTTATTTCATAGCGTCGCAATGTCATTATCTGTTTAGCTATAATCTGATGTTTGGTACATGACACGTTCTTTTGTTTGTAGGCTGTCAGAGACAATAATAATAATACTCTTTATTTTCACGCGTTTACAAACAACTCAAAGCGTTATATGTGTTATACGAAATATATAACACAACTCAAAAAACGAGAGAAAAAACAAACCACAGATGTCTAACTGCGCAAGCAATATACCATCGAGATTGCGGCGGAATGTCGTGAAAACACAAAATATGTCAAGGAGGAAAAAATTACACGTCTTGCGTACAAGTTACATTATTACATAGTAACGTAATAATGTAACAATCAATACAATGCCGTGTCTAAAAAGCGCAAGTGGTCAGAAAAAGTTGTAAATGCGGCTACTGTACACCGTGGGACGTGGGAGGAGACGGAGGTCACCAAGAGAGGCGAGCCTACAATCCCTTTCACAAACTAGTGTAAGAACAAAATATTACCATGAAAAAAAACATGAAGTAATCAAACTTGATTTAAAAGTTTATGTTTTTATTCGGGACAATATTCCCGTGGCACCGCCTTCCAAGCAAAGATCATAAACCACGTTTCTGAAGTAACACATCGTAACTGTTGTACCAGTTGAGTCCAAAAAAATGGGTCGTACAGAATACCAATCAAACGCTCATGAAAACGCGCAATTAAACATGATGTAGTGAAACTCACAAAATTCTACACAATGAATGCGAATTCAAGTTTAGCGCGAAAGAGCCAAGAAAATATTCAAAAGTATAATTAGTACGAAGTTGTTGTTTTTTTTTCTTGTGCGAGAAATCGAATTTAAGGTTCTTAGAGGGCGTTAGAAAAAGCCTATATGTGATAATTATAGCATAACGCCGTATAAATATGAAGTCCGAGATCACGCGTTTGATGGCAGTGCCATATAAAACGTAGCATTTCGCTTTCTGCACTGAATTTTTTTGTTTTTGTTTTGAGTTCACAACGCTTAAAATAGTTATCAAAAGAAGACATAGTGACTTTAATCCCCCATTTCCGAAGTGCGCATTCATACTAAGAATGAACCTGACAAAGTAGCTTTACGTCATCAGCAAACAAAAGGTCATCAGAATATTTAACTGAATATATAACGTCATTCACAAAAATAAGAAGCCATTACGAACCCAAAATGCTCCCCTGGGGGACACCTGAAGACAAAATGAGGTCATTAGGTTTGGTAATGGATTCTTTTACTTGAAAGGTCTCACTGAATTCACGTTCCTGGATTGCAAATAGCTAAAATTTATAGAAATCACTATATTGTGTGTATCTTGAGTAAATGCACTGGGTCTTAGTTATTAGGTATCTTAAATAAAGGAAACTACCATATTAAATACGATAGCATTTATGAGCTTCCCTTATTGACACGATTGGAAGTGACAAAAATAAAGCGTCCATGGAAGGCGCGTGCTAAGTGTTATTTGTGCTAATTTTTTTGCGTACGAACAGTTAGAGCTGAAGACGCCAGCACGCGCAGTGCGTGTACTGAAGTTCCCGGCGTTCATTTTGATATTTGGGTAATTCGGCAAAAAGGTCTATGCGGAGAGCAAGTCGTCTGCTTCTTGCGCAAGAGTTGCTGTGACGTCAGAAAGACGCCGAGCTCTGATTGGCTCTGTTTGAAGGATCGTGGGCAGACCTCAAAGCAAGTATCTTCGAGGAATACCCACTATCTTTCATTCAGAACCAATCAGAGTTCGGTGTTCTGACGTCAATACAACCCCTGCTAATGAAGCAGACGAACTTGCTGTCCGCATCTGGTAGCGCCAACAACGCAACGTCACGGCCATCACCATCTTTCCCTGTGTGTGCTATCGTCGCTAAATCATGCAGCCAGTCAGTGTCTTTTCCTGAACTAATAGGGTGAAATAAACAATATATACTGTTTGATAACATTTTCCCTAGCCGTCACGGATGTAGGCTATCGGCTGCCCTGACTGCTTTGAACAGATCTGGTCGACATTACCCAGCAACAATGAAGGGTGAGAGAGAGATAGAGGGAGGGAGGGTTTGTATTCGTGGTGCAGAGCGCCCAATATTTCACATAAAGGGAAGGGAGGTCGAGTTTGAGCCACCCCGCAAAGTGTCGACACTTTTCATCGCTCGACTGCGCCCTTGCTCTTGCTCTTCTAGGCGTCAGGCGCAATGCGTGATGAATGACACGTTCACGGAGCTTGCACCCCGGCTTCATCGACCGGGGGCCGAACTCCCAGCAACCAAGTTATGACGGAAAGGACACTGCGAAGAAAAAAAAGGGAAGGCTGTGTAGGGTGGCTGATTATGTTTTATGCGAGACGACTGACGCAGAAAAAGAACGCGTTGTTTGGTGAAGCAGAGAGAGGGTTTGACGGCACTGAAAGGAGGACGCAAAAGGGTGCAGCTATTCTTCGTGTTATTTTTTTTCTTGTTTTTAAGGCGGGTTTATGCGCTCATTCGTTTGTTGGCGGGTCTGTTCCCGAAACGAGTTCTGTGATTGTCCCTGGAAATAAGGCATATTTGAAGATAGTTTTACTCGTGCTTACTGGGAGGCGGATTTTCGGGAACACTCAAACCAAGACGTGGCTACAATAAGTTTAGCTTTGTCCATAAAACAAAAACAAGAACACGTCCGGTGTATTAGCGCAAAGATATTATTTATGAGGCATGACCGAAGACCGCGGATAAAGTATGAAAGATGTGTATTTACGATCCGAAATCTCAAGAGCGTCTCTGAAAGGGTGTTCACAGAGCGTAACTAGTGTATCACTAAGACTGCATTGGAGAAAAAAGGTGGCACCATAACTTTAGGCTTCTTCGTGGTACGCAGTAAATTCTGGTTGATGCGGACTGTCGGGGGCGCTGAATATGAAGTGCTTGCCAGAGAACGTCGAAAACCTGGGGAACGAATATAAATGACGTACAGCCCGAGCTGAAGCTGTATAATTTTGAATTATGGTTGTCTTTTCTTGTTTTTTTTTTGTTTTTTTAGGGGACCCGAAAAGAAAAGGTTTATCAACGTTCGCACCAACTATGATAAATTGTGCATCGATGTATTGATTTATAATCAGTCCTATGTTAATAATAGGCGCTACAAACTCATACTTTGACAAGCCCTTACCAATTGAGGCATTCAGGTAAGGTTTGGCGTTCAGTAGAGTGTGGTGAAAATGTCAAACTGACTTGAAAGCTTTCGACGTTGATAGATGTTGTTTGGAAGTTTAAAATAGCAAGCAAAAAAATAATTGTTTATGCTCACAGTGGTCTGATAGTGTTTGAGTATCATATCATAACATGTGATTTAATGCTTCTTAAAAATTCAGTTGCATAGGTATGTAAATAAGTAATAAAAGCAGAAAATAACACAGATAATGGCCGCGCATTGTTTTCAAAATTATATTACTAGGAATTTTATCGAGGCTATGCTGTGTGTCTGTAACAAGTTCAAAACGATCAGCAATGACAGAAAGGTATTTCTTTATAGCAAAAAAAAATCCGTCCATTTGTTAGGTCAAAATGTTGCAGCCATTGGCACGATAAACTCGTCGTTTGAAAAACAAAACGAAGTTTTACTGCCCTCGTTTCTCTGGCACCATTGTTTGGCACTACGCTCAGTTCACACAGCTGATGTCTCAACAAGGAAGGCCGGAACGGTTATTGTTCACACACATTTAGTGCACGCTGCAACATCAATTATTATCTTTCAAATCATGACCATAATTCGCCAATTAAGAGGCAAGTTTAGGCTTGACTGCTGGTAGTTGGACGTCATCTCGCATTCTTTGGGCCTAAACTGACAAACCTGTACCACAGTTTGACTTTACGTCTTGTTGTTTGGTTTACACGTGACGACTTGGGCCTAAATTACCGAACAAGTGCCAGATTTAGTCTTCAGTACTGGTTCTTGGCTTCACACGTGGCATCTTTGGTTCACATCTGGCACTTTGGCAATTATGTGGCAAGCCAGAAAAAAGCTACAAAAACGCCAGATAAAATTACTCTGGCACAATCTAACGCCTTGGATCAATACCCTATTGGACCCAAGTATGGTCCCTAGGATTGCCAACATTGTTTCAAGTTATGCGCTTATCTGGTGTGGTACTTGAAGAATGCTTCAAAAATATAGCAGGTGCAGCTGCGGAAGCTGGCCTTGGAAACGCATCTGCAACATTCAGCGAAAGCGCACATGGCTGACCGGGTGGCAAAGTACCTTTCCGTCAAAGACAGCAGAGACACTAAAGCCAGCATTTAACAATACCGACTTGAAACCCATGCCCTTAAAATTGGTCGTATGATATCATTGGGCTACGAATGCAACTTGCCTAAAGGTCTTTTTTGTAGAATCTAATATAGCCGATATAACTGACGTTTACGGTTGTTTGGTTCGCATTAGTCCCTACGTATGTTAAGGCTTCAGCCCGACCAGTAAAAATCTAAAGCGTACGGACGCTACCACAGGCCGGTAGAACGCTCACGGAAAATCCCTAGTGACTCAAATTGTGTCCCGATTGTGTCCCAGTGTCCCGAAAAATTGTTGGCCGGTCGGCAACTCTCCGACACCGGGCTGGTGAATAGGCCGAAAGTTTCGTGACCGGAAGAAGCAAAACAAAACCTTGTCACGCATTGGCTAGGTCGCATTGGTCGTAGCGTTAATAAAAGTAAACGTTTACGACCATTGCACCCTCCTACCCGATAACTTTGCTTCAGTTGCCCACCTCGGGATTTCCTGCTCGCAGCCTTAACAAAATTGCTTCGCTTGTCGCGCGTATTGGCGATATTCACCGCGTGCTTCTGAACCTACTTTCACGGCTTCGTGTTTTTTCCGCCAGGCGCTGTGCATATCTGATTCGTTCGAAAATTCTGGCGGACGAACTTGCTGCTAGAGCCTTCGGTTCTAGCCGCTCGGTGCCGTTGATTTCGTTGGAGTCTCCAATACGGCCGCGTGTGTGATGAAGGATCGGTGCGTTGCGTACGTAGTATGAACATATAGAAGCGCTCCCGCAAAACATCACGTTTTAGAGCACAGCTATTAGGCGCTCGTTCCCGTGTTTTTCGGCGTCGGCGTCGACGTCGCCGTTTACGTAGCCGTCGGCGTAACCGGAGGAGGAGGGTAGGGTACGGAGGAGGAGGAGGGAAGGTATGGAAGAGAAGGAGGGGAGGGTACGCAGGAGGAGGAGGGGAGGGAATGGAGGAGGAGGAGGGACGGGTACGGTGGAGGATGGGAGGGTACGGAGGAGTAGGAGGGCAGGGTGTGGAGGAAGAGGAGAGGAGGGTACGGAGGAGGTGGAGGGAAGGATACGGAGGAGAAGGGTGCAGAAAAAAGGTTACGTAATCCCGTGAAGTTGCTTGATCACATAATCACGTGCAGAAAGAAGGTTACGTGACCACGTGAAGTTACGTGATCATGTGACCTAGTGTAATCACGTGAAGTATACATTTGTACATATATATATATTTTTCGTTCTCAAATTCTTGAGCACGGAATATCGCAAAATCAAAATATCTTGAGGGCTGCGCTCTAATTTCGCATTACAGACATTTGTAAACGTCTTTCATTTTTTCTTTTTCTCATTTCATAGACGGACCACAGCCGAAGCAGTGTATGGTCGGAGCCAGCTAGTCCAGTGCTGAGAGAGCACCACGTTACCTTCCGGTTCTGCGCAGCGACAAGTAGAGTGCGAAGTCTCGTAACATGCTCCTAGTGTTTGATTTGCTTGAACGTCTAGTAGCATCGTCTGCAGTTCATCTTAATGTGAGGTAAAATATGGTAGATATTTGCAATCACTTCTTACTCTATTTTCGAAAACAACCCACTTCTTCACTCGACCACAGAAGGCAAATACGAAGTTGTTAATAATAATAATGATGTTCATTTCCACCATAAGATGATGGCGATCAGGGAAAAAAGCTGTCAGGTACAGCTTGACGGGTCCCTGACCGCCTACAGTAAGCAGCAGCAGAGGCGGGGAAAACGGTAATCAAGAAAAAACAGAAAACTTGTACAAATATTGTCGCTATCACAACATCTTAAACAAAAATTCTCTCTCTCTCTCTCTCTCTCTCTCTCTCTATATATATATATATATATATATATATATTTACATTGAGGCATGGCGGACAGCAGAGATAAAATCATACAGAAACTAGGCACAAACAATACAGAAAAAGGAAACTATCTCTAGCAGCTGGAGAAAAAGGATGATCTTACTTCTCTTAGGGATAACTTATTCCAATCCCTACTTTCAGCCATATGCAAAGTGAGTAGATTGGGGATAGTGTATTTAAGCATTTGTTTGCCATAGTTTGTTCTTGGTTAGCCACCTCCCAACATTCAGCACCACGGGTAGGGTAACTATGAACATTTTTTGATAAGCGCCCAAGATCTGTTAAAAAAGTTGTCTTTAAGTTGCTCTACTTTGAGGCTAGTTCTACGCCTATGATATTATAATGTATGCACGTTTGTGACGCGAAATTTCTGAAATAAGCCAGCTGTGGGAAAATCCTACGAGACGGCAGCTATAGGCCTCAGTGGTTTTTTTGCAATAAATGTAACTTTTCTAGATTTGTTAAAGTTGTTTTTCCCCAAACTGAATGGAAATAATTTAAGTGAGAATAAAATAGAGAAATATATATTAATATTTTAACGCTTGTAGGTGAAATATAACGACGACTATTTAACATGCCCACAATTTGGAATAGCTTTAGAATAAGAGTTTATATGATTTTCCCACGACATATTTCAGAGAAGGTGACACCTAAGAGTTTAAAACAATTCACAATCACGATTTTGGTTGAATTCAAAACTATGTCATTGGTAATGGTAACGCGTTTATTTGTAGGACGAAAAAGTATGGCTTTTATTTTATTCACATTTATTTGTATTGCGATGTTATGACTTCACGGTTGTAACCTAGACAGTGCCAGATTTGCCGTATCGAATAACAGATCAGTATTATCTGCTGAAAACAGTATGCTCGTGTAATCAGCATAGTTTACAAATTTTGAGCTTCCATTAGTATTGACTATATCATTCACGTATATGTTAAAAAGGAAGGGGCCCAATATACTACCCTGCGGCACACCAAAAAGAATAGGTTTTATAGCGGAGGAATTCCCATTTATATAAACATATTGCGTTCGATGCTCCCGATAAGATCTTATCAGCTCTAATGCGTGCCATTGAATTCCATAGTTCTCTAATTTCGATAGTAAAAGTTTATGACTGTGGCAGTCAAACGCTTTGGTAAAATGTATAAAGACTCCAAGAACCATATTTTGTTTTCAAAGCTTCGTAAAATAAATTATTTTAGAACAAGTAAGGCAAATTCAGTCGGCTTGTGTTTTATAAATCCATCTGTGATACAGTTTTCAAATTATACTTATTTGAAAATTTAGTCAAACGCGTATGAAGAACTTTTTTGAGCGCCTTGGAAAACACTGGCAATATTGAAATTGGTCTGTAGTTTCCCATTTAATTTACATTTCTTTTTGTTGTTTTATTACCTAAAGACGATTTAACAACAATAGAACTGACAAGTTTCTTGACCAAGATCAGAAATGTTCAAAAGGGGAGTGAGATCTCTCCTGCATTTCCCGGTTAGAGCCCCGTGTACAGATGCTCTCCCTGAGGCCACGGTCTGTGCCACGGCTCTCGAGGCCGACTACAGCTTCTGGCGGTGGTGGAGCACGAAGCGGTCAACGGCGTGGCCGCCGTCGCTCCAGCGGCCCAGTCGAAGCAGAGTAGTCGTTCTGTTGGCCACTGTCAGACCGCCTTTCTTTGAGGCCAGGCCGCTGCAATTCACATTGGTTGGTTTCGCTCATGGCAGTCAGTAGTGGACGCTTTTCTAAACGTGATGTTATTTTTCCGGTTACAATTCATCGTGCTATAAATGTCTTTTTGTTGATTACTGGGTTAGTCAATCCTAATGCCCCCGTCCCACTAAGCGAGGTGCAACACGATAAAAATGCTTTGGCCAAAAACATAAATAAAGTTATACGATGAACACCGCATTCCTCTCGCGTGGAAGAACGAGAGCTTTAAGTGGACACGCATCACTAACTGGTACGTTTTTGTTACATAAATACTCCGACCCGGAAGGACGAGAAAAGTGGATTACAAAATCATAGTACTATAGTCTCAACTTTGGTAAAGCTTCATATATTTTACTTGGCGTAAATGATTATTCGCGTGCATAACGTTTAACATATCTATTTGAAAGAGTTAAGATTCATTAATTTAAGCTCATAGAATCTGTGGGTGAGGACGGTGGAAGACGACGTGGCGGAGGGCACGTGACAGGCGGTCGGCCATGAAGACACGAGCTGGCGCGAGACAGAGCGTGCCGCGCGAGGCTGGGGCCGGGCAGGAACGATGGAACCGCTCTGGCTGGTCTGGCCCATGGCGATCCCCGGAGCGGTCCACCAGCGAGGTTCTGACTAGGACCGGAGGGAGGGGCGATCCCGGGCCAATCCACCCTGGGCCATTACGGTCCCGGAGTGGTTCCGCAGCGAGACTCGGGCTGTGATAGCCCGGAAAAGCATGCCTACGCAGCTATACGCTGGCGTGGGAAGGACGATCCGCAGGCCTGGACACGGACTCCGACTGCGAGCTCTGAACGACGGGCGACAACCAGGGTCGGTGGGAGCGAAGTGCTGGTTCTCGAGGACGGGCAACCAGGGAGTACAGTAAACCCATCCGCTCTCTTCTCGTTGCAGTGTTTCTCTCCCTGGGAGACAAGCGAAGCACATACCGATCGGGCGGCAAATATTAATAGAGCGAGAATTCCACAAAAGAATACCAGAAATCTAAGAAAATGCATTGAGCCCTTAAATTATAATATATGCATTCTTTTTTTTTATCAGTTTGTGATACTCATGACACCTACTTTCAAGGAAATATTTTATGTATTTGTCAATATTTTCTGTAACATTAGTCCAACTACACACATAACAATTTTTTTCCATGAGTGATTAGTCAATCTAATCAATCTGATGCTTCAATGCAAACTTCATATTCTTCAAGAGCTTGCAGGCGACTTGAATGTTTCAAATACACCATACACAATTAATCTCATCGTGTCTGTCCGAAATATTCAAAGAATGACTAAATGTATAATAAACGTAATTCAATGTCTGCAATTTTTGCGTCAGTGGTACTACATTATTTTACTTTTTTCATTCCCGTACAATGGAAATACGTTTGCGTGATTGCAATGTAAGTGCGCAGAAAAGCTGGTTTACATTGTGTCGTTTTTATTGTGACCTGACAGTGTTTTGTCTTTTTCTACCAACAGCCTTGGGGGTTTGGCAGTAGTCTGTGTCTGTAGTTATATTACGGAAAATTCTGTTATTTTCAGTGATTCCTTGAAGTGATCGTTTTCAATGCTTACTTCACCTCGTAAATGCGTCCTCAAAATAAAATTTTATTGTTGTGTGCAACATGAAGGGTTCATAGGTCCGGGGCATTATGATTGAATGCGCATACTATATCCAGCTTACTCTGCTAAATTTAGGATTACTTTGGCAGAACTTCACAATTTGACGTTGACATGTTTTTCTCTGTACACCAAAAAGTTAGTATTTAGAGAACCACTCTAATTGTAAAAAATCAGTTTTATCCGCATTCCTTGAGAGTAACTACTTTTGTTATAGGGTTTACCCCTGAAGTACTGAACAAATAGACAACGTGTTCCCTGAAGAAAAAAACCTGCGTACATGTTTAGATCATTTTATAATATTTGGTTTAGATAATTTTATTGCTTCTGTTATTTTTACACTTAGCAGACCACTACAGTCTCTATGGTAAATGTTTTTTCTCCTGTAAATAAGTATAACCTTATTGGCCCTCAATCGATTCCTCTATTTTTTGCGCAATTTGATACAAATTAATAATGCATTAGCGTGTCTCCAATTTTTCCTCACTCTCATATCAGTATGCTTAATCTAAATGTTCGTATGTTCTCAGGAAATATTCAAATAACGGAACGTAAGTAATATAAGAAAAAGTTTGCAGATGAAAAACAATTGTTTACGAAGAACCTCATTGCGTGCTGCGTAGAAAAAAAAAATATTACACTTAAAGTAATTCTATTGTGAATTCCAAGCAATTTGTCAATTGCTATCTACAACACGTAATTTGCTGCTGTTCTTTACCGCAATAAAAAAAAAACACAAAAAACTACGTATTGCTGAATGCTCACTCTCCATTCCATGTATCGCTAGGGGTGCAAATCACATTTCAAAGTTTCGGAACTAATCGTTTTCTATCTCAAAAGTTATGTATTTTTTTTAGACATTTATCGAGAAACGGTGGCCGTTTTCGCCCGTTTTCCGCAACTGCTGTTATAGAGCTCCATGTATTTCAGAGCTCTGTCGGCCGCCAATATGACACTGAAAATTTCAGGAAATCACATATAATGTTTTAATAAAATATCAGTGGGTACAAAAACTTTGGCATCTGGTTCGGACCGCTCGCCTTGTATTTGTGCGGAAAATGTGCGTTTCGCGATGCCGAGTTAATGTTTGGGGTGAAAAAGAAAACCCCGTAATTTCGGGGGTGACACGCTGTAATATAATCTTAAATACCTAAAAATAGATCACATACATCAAGATACTCGTCACATTACGTCATGTATCACATATATTTGCTTTACTAAATTTAGAAGGAACAGAGAAGCAGTGATTTCTAGGATAAACAGTCTGGGCATGCGTGGAAGTAAAACCTTTTACAACACGTTCGTCTCCGGCGCATTACAAGACCTACCCCCTGCAATGCCCTCTGGCTCAATTCGAGGTATCAGAGGAAGCAAAACGATGTATTTAATTGGAATCTTCTCGATGGCGTTCAACTCTATCTATACAACGAACGCGCAACTAGGCAAAATCTTGTTGATCCTAACCAGAATAAGCCAGTGAAATCTTCCGTAAACAAAAACCAGATTCCTAATCTTCCCTAATCCGGGAATCTCGTCGGCGGGAGCACCCTGATTGGAGCGGGAGAAACAGCAAGCTATTCTTTATCTCCTCTCTGACCTAGGGAAAGGAATAAAGCATCTCGTCGTTCTACAAACAATTCGGGTGCTCTTTATTTTTTTATTAAGCAATATTTGATCAGAGAACAAGCGCAGGCCGAGAACCTTCCTGTTGTCGTAATGGGATTTTATCAATCAAACTATTATTGCTTTTTTCATCCATAAAAATGGTAGCTACTGCAAAAGCTGGAGCAAGTGTTGCTTGACGAGGCTTAAACCTTCAAGATGAGAGTGCAGTTTCAGGGGTGTGTAATGCACTGCAGTTATTAAACAGGGTAAGTCAAAGGAATTGATGGGTGTTTTAAGAAACGGTCATAAATCGACTGTTGTAGGCGTTGCCAAAAAAAAAGTAACGAAATAGGTTATTCGTCACTTTCAAATAAAATGTGCGGGTTACCAACCTACCTTACCTCAAAATAAAAGGAATGCGTTACCGTTACCGTTAGCGAAGTAAAGTTACACACATTAGTTTTGCGTTTATTTTTATATTATGAGTTAACACGTTTTACTGTTTTAACGTTAGAGGTACGAATAAACTTCATATTTCAAGACAAAACACAAAGAAGTCAGAAACTCTAAAATTCCCATGGTTTGGTGCCTAAAGGCCAAAAAAAAAAAATGCAAGTGTAATATTTTTCAAGCTGTGGGAAGAATATGTAACGAGTAACGTAACTACGTTACCCGTTGCTTGAAACAAGTAACGTAAGTACGTTACCAGTGACTGTTTTGAAAACGTAACGAGTACGTTACTACGTTGCGGAAAAACTTAACGCGTTACCGTGTAACGCCGTTGCTTGAAACGTTACCGCCAACACTGAAAAATCGGTTTGTAAGCGTATAAAGGTAAAATTTTGCACAAAGTTGGCCGACGAACGTGCATGAAGGATGTAAAATTTCACTTTTGCGCCAATAAGACTCTTTTAATTAGCAGACGGCCGCCGTAGAAAGAAATTTGAAGTTTTTCATATCTAACTTCTTACTCAGGTAAGTTTGTTCGGTTATTTTTGTATACCCTTCATGCAGGTTCTTCGGCCACATATGTGTAAAATCTTAGCTCGTTACGTTCAGAAAACGACTTATACGGTCGCTTCAAACAGCCATCGATCCCTTTGACTCATCCTGTACCATCAGATGTACAAAAACTTACTTTTAATTGAATCTGAAAACAAAATCATGCTGTTATGACAGTCCTGTTGCTGATACATAATTCGAAAAAAAAAACAGATTTAAGGAGTTCTAAATAACTGTTTTACCATCGATGTTTTCTTTTCGTTTCTGTGACATGTTATAAACTCTAAGCCACCAAATGTTAGGCGCTCAACCTTCAGCACAAGACCAGCACAACCTTCTCAGCGGAAAGCTATACGATTCAAAATTCATTAAAACGTTATGTTTTTTTGTTTTTTTTTTCAAATATATAAGAAACTTCAATTTTATCTTTAATGTGAGAGTTTCTGGCGTTAAATGTTAAAATGTGTATCTATGAAACGTATTTCTATCTATGTTTCAATAACTCATGAATGCGCACTTCTAGGCATATATGTTATCGTTATTTTATACCTCAGCTTGTTCTTGTTCGATGCAATCACAAATAACATATGCGCTAGGCCGAACGTATTTCAGGAAAGTGACGGGTAGATCACAATGTATTTCTGTATATTGGGAAAATTATTTTATCTTGACACTCGCAGGAGAACTTCTGTTGCTGAGGGGTTAATTCGTGGAAAATTACGGATCGTCATTACAGTACTCTGAGATAGGTTCACTTATGTTTGAGATTAATGAGTTATGAAAGCGTTTGAGATTCAGAATCTGCTATTACACTCTGTATTTTTTGTGTGTGATGCTGTGAATGCCTTAGAGGTCACACGGGTTTGTGTTCAATATATAAGTTTTTGTGCATTGTTAGGGGCGTCCTTGAAACCTTCATCCGAACGTCCCTGTTTTCCTATTTTACTTTTACCGTTACACTCGTCCCCTTCCTTAAAGGCCGTCCGTCCCGAAGAGTACTAATGTAGTCACCGTGTGAAGCAATTATTTAGTTGTCCGACGTGAGCAGTGAGAGTCCGTCGTCTTCCTAGCTGATATGAGGTTCGTAGTTTTTCGAGGTTATATGTGACGAGTTACAGCTGCTTGCCTATTTTGAAGGGTCCGAAGTACCTTTGAAGTAGCTTCTCCGCTCGCTGTGTACGTCTCCCGTGATTTTGAAGAAGCACTGGATCCCCTGGGGTAAACGATGGTCCAGAGCTTTCTCTACGTAGACGCCCGGCGATTTGTGGCTTCTTATGAAGGGTTGCGAGTCGATGGATTTTTCTTGCTTCACATAAACGCAGTCGTAGTCCTAGGCTAAGTCTGGAAGGGAGAGGAGCCTTCCGTAATCGAACTCGAATGGCGATTGAAATGGCGTTTATTGTTGGGACGTGTTCAGCGCGAACGCCGCTTTGCCAATATACCCATCCCAGCTTTTATGAAAGTATTTTACAGAGGCAGGCAATTTGTGACTGAAAGTGAGGTTGCTGCGCTCAACGAGAATATTTGGCTCAGGATGGAAGGAAGAGGCCGCGGTGTGTTCAATGCCGTAATTTCTAAGGGTATTCTTGAAAGCCTGGGACATGAACGATGTTCCCGGTCAGAGATCATCATCCGTGGTACCCCATGCCGTAATACCAAATTGTTGTTTACAAAACTGACAAGGTGCGCAGCTTTAACTTTAACCCATTTTGTCATGTAGTCTGTGGCTACAACGATGTTTCTGTTTCCGGCATCTGATTTCGGGTATGGTTCAAGGTGGTTTATTTAAATTACTTCAAATGGACTTCCAGGGAGAGGTCTGTATTGAACTTCCGGTTTTCCTATGTTGCTGATGTTTTGCCGAATTCGGAAAGTGATACACTACGCAACGTACTTTTAAACATCACCTCTGACACTCGGCCACCACAACATTCTAAATATTTTATCTAGAGTTCGGTGTTGTTCCAGATACCCTGCGGTTGGGGTTCCATGGCACATCAACAAAATATTCGCCAAGCGTTCTTGCGAACAACGGAAAGCCACGGACCAGATGCACAGGACCAGTGGCACAGAAGGCCGTCTCGATGCTTGTAGTCATCATGCAAACGATGCAAGCGTCGCGGAGAAAGTGGAGGTAAGCCGTTGTTTTCTACTGTAAGCAACTGAATGATTCCCGAATTTTCAGCGTCTTCGGAGTGCATCGCCGGGAAGTCTAGAATGGCGAATACACGAGGAAAATAGACCTCTTATACTTTGTTTAGTTACAAGAAATAAACATCTTGACGCAATGACCCACTCTAGTGTACAATAGAGGAGGCATACGCCTGCAGTTTCATAGCCCGTCGTGTCAGCTTCGGTGTAATTCATTTTTGTAGCGTAATCTACACTGGCCGAGGTTGAGCAGTTTCACGTGGCTCCTGGAGAGCTGTGCTGCGCATGCGCGAGGAGCAGTGACGTCACACGGCGCACAGCTGGCGCAAAAAAGTCAAATTTGGGAGTTTTACGTGCCAAACCAACGACGGGCATCTGGCACGCCCCAGCGGAGGACTGAGGATTAATTTGGACCACCTGGGGATCTTTTGACGTGCAACCGAAAGCTCGGCTACACGGCGAATCCTCCGCAATAAGCCTCCGTCAAATTGCGGGCACCTCGGCCGGGATTCGAACCCGCCACATGTGGATCCATAGGCCAGCGGTCTCGCCTCGGAGCCACCGAGGCGGCTACGCAGCTGGCGCGCCAGAGCCGCCGCCGCCTCGCGCGCCTCGGCGGTCTGCGCATTCCAGAGGAGTGACGTCATAGCCGCGGCAGACGCACTGGCCCCACTGCGTGCCCAGCTGTGCGCCTCCGTTGCGCAGAAGCCAAGTCTGACGCTGCACCGGAGCCGCTTGATAGGGCCTCTCATTTTGTGCGCATACGCAGAGGTATCAGTGGGTTATACATATAGCGGGGCGTTTTCCAGTGTGGTATAGCCATGGAGAAGGAGAGCGAAATTGCTGCTCAGCGGCACAGAAGAGCGGAGAAGCTTAACTCATCGGATCCCGAAGTAGTCACATAATGCGTATACTGTGTGTGTGTTATTGAAGCAGCAGTAAGCATAAGAATCCAGCTAATCCTAGACAACCAGGAAAGCTAAGAATAACCAGCTGAACCTAAGCTTACGCTACGTATATCCTTGCACAGCCGAGCTAAGCCACTGCAACTGTTTGATTGAAGCTGTCTTATGGCCGCGTTGTCTGTGACAACTGTAAAATACTTGCCATGAGTATAAGGCCGAAACTTTTCCACTACCATAATACTACAGCAAGAAATTCCAGCTTTGAAGAGTGACACCACGTTCAAGGTCGCTGGGTTTTCGGCTGGTGTAGAGGACTTGTCTCTCCACACCCGACACGTCTCTCTGAAGCAGCACAGCACCAAGGCCTTCATCACTTGCTCTCGTGTGAATTAGTGAGGACGTCCTCTGAAAAATGAGCTAGGGGTAGGTGGTTCTAGGCGTGATCTTTATAATAACGGCGAATCCTTTTCGCCCCCTTTATGTCCGATCTCCTTGGGACGTCCTTCTTCAGTAGTTTCGTCAATGATGTAGCCCTTCAAGATAAATTGGGAACGAATCGGCGGAAGTACGATGCAAAGCCTAGAAAGCTTTTTGGTTCTTCCTTCTGATGGGCACAGGAGTGTTAGAAAAGGCTTTGAGCTTGGTGGGACCTGTTTGAATGTAATTTTGATAACAAGATGTCCTAGATATGAGACTTCGACGTACCCGAGAAAGCACTTGCTTGACTTCAGGAGGATGTGGGCCTTAGTGAGAGCGTTAAGTACGAGTTCTAAACGATGTTGATGTCCTTCAAGTGTCTCAGCTTATAAGATGACGCCGTCAAAGTATATGAGGGCCATCCTCCGCTTCGGATGCCCAAATACTCGGTCCAGTAAGCGTTGGAAAGTGGCGGCTGCATTGCAGAGCCCGGATCGTGGGCGGTTAAAATGAAACAAGCCGTCGGGTGACACAAAGGCTGTTTTTTCGGGGTCGTTTGGGTCCATGTTTACCTGCCAACACCCGGGCAAAAGGTCTAAGGTTCTGAAGTAGCTAGAGCCGTACATGTGATCTAGGGCGTCGTCTGGTCTTGGTAAAGAGTATACGTCAGGTTCTTTAATGCTGTTTAATAATAATAATAATAATAATAATAATGTTTTATTCACTTTACAAATACATACAACAAACGTTGTGAATCTGTTCTTTTTTAACCAAAACGACAACTGAAGTCCAAGGACTGTGTGACTTAGAGGTGATAATTTCTTTAAGCATGTCGTCAAGTTGCTTATTCATTTCTTTTCGCTCTGCCATCGAAACACACCTTGGATAGTGGCGCATCGGCGCGTGACCAGCAATGACGATACTGTGGCGAGAAAACAAAGAACATTCCAGTTTTTTGAGTGAGGCGGCAATGCACTCTTGCAATATTATTAGCTGATATTGTATTTCCGGTTTCTTTTTTACCGTCAGCTTCTGTTCAAAATTAAAATCTGACCAAAGCAGGTTTACTGCCGGTTGATTTTATTTTTGGAAGGGATGTCGGGAAAACAATGCATAAATGGTCGCAAGAGTTTCAATTGGTAGCGCAGACGTTGTAATACCAAAGTTCTCACCAAATTGCAACTGCAGCTCGCCATCTGTAAAGTTAAATATTGGAATCTTCAAGTTACCGACAATAGAATAAACGAGGATTCTAGGAACAGAAAACTCTCTTTCCGAACATAAGTGCAGTAGCTTCTCCACTAAAATGCCTCCGGAAACGTCCACATCCGGAATCACGGCTGTAATCCAAGCAGCTGGGAGTTTAGTCACAATAGTGTTAAAGTGCGAGACGATGACAAACTTACTCTGAGAGTGCCGTTTTGATCGCATAGTACATTTAGATTGAATAACAGGCATTGCTGCCTAACTACTTGGCAGTAATGTGTAGGCTCCTTTCTTGACCACATTCTCCCAGATTATAGCACATCAAGGTAAGTTTCACAGGGCAGAAAGACTTGTCGCACAACGGCAATGTTTTATTGTATCGACGATTATCTTGGAGGGGTAATGTGATTGTCTGCTTACTCCTCGTTTTCGGAACAGTTAACTACGGCGGAACATATTCACCTTATTTATCGTGCTCAAATATTATGTCAAGTTTTACTTTTAAGCACTTGTCACAACCGGGAATCACAGGTAATTCAATATTGCTCAAAATCACGAAAGGGTGTTAACGATGGTTCTTAATGTTTCAACAGAGATCATAATATTTCTTCTTGTTTAAGTAGTGAACCATCCGGAGATATCAAATGAGCTGTGTCCTGTGAGATGCAAGGTGTCGTACTACTAACGGAGAGAAATACAGCATCAGTGACACTCACTACGGCGCCATTGTCTACGTGAGGTTCGAAATTTCGTCTAATCCCATGAAGACGAACGCGAAGTGTGGGCATTGTAGCAGTGTGCAACACGGTTGATACAAGAGGAACATGACACACTTCGGGGAATCGAGTCTCGTTGGGCCTGCGCGGTCCACTCCGCTTTACTGAAGATAAAGTTTTGGACTTTCTCTTCACTAACCGAACAGGTCTTAGAAAAATATACAACGGTGCTGTTGGATGCCAAAAGAAAAAGCATTTAATTCAGGGGGATTGGTATAAATGGTCCGTTGTTGTCCCGTCACCTGGGATGCTTGTGCATAATTTATGGTCTTCTTGACATCTTCAATTCAATGCGTCGGCCAGTGCCGACTGTATTGTGCTGGCATTAGAAAGTCGAACATGGCGCTGCAAATCGGCCTCAGCAATAGTGCCTATGAAGGCGGCAGTCGCCTTCATAGGCGACTGTCGCTCCACCGTGCCGTCAAGTTCAAGGAATGTGTCGGTTCCTTGCCGGTGCTGATGTAAAGAAGCAAGGTAAAATTGATGAAGATCTCTATCGCCAAATTAGCCTCAAAAGCTTGAACGAGAAGTCCATATAATGAGCGACAAGCAGGTTGACGAAAGCAGCGCTTTCCTCAACAAGAAGGTTGAATAGTTGCTTCGTAATTTGTGACACTATAGAATTCGAAAAAGCTACACTCGATGCGGGAGCGTCGGATATGGTTGGGTAGTCATGTTTTGAAATCCCACCGCGCCCGCCAAAATATTACGGGCGTCTTTGAAACCTTCGCCGGAACGTCCCTATTTTTCTCTTTTTTTATGTTACCGTTACACTACACAATGTCACGTTTGTGTTTCTTGCTTTTTTCTATAGTTATTTAACCAAAGTTAAACTGCGCAGCTAGTTTACATAAATAAAGCAATTGCAAACATTCACGCTGCCTTTTTTTATAAACTAAGTAAACATGTATACTATACTCATATCAATGCAATTAAAATATTCATGATTGCATTTCGAAAAAGCTATAAAATACAAAGAAATAATAAAGTAATAACACATCGATTAAAAACGCGTCTACGTTTTTTTATCTTGTCGATAGTGCTGTTTTATCGGCATCAGCATCTCTGACTTAACTATACCAGAACGTGAAGCAATGATCTCTATCTACATAATCAATTAGTTTATATGCCCGAGACATTTAGATTTAAGTGAGACGAACTTGTGCTGGCAAGAGAAACTGACTTCCTGATAACCAGGCGTTGACAGTATTGACCGCCTGGCGAGAGCTGAGAAGAGATCCAGCTTGCGGAATTGGATTTCTGCGACAATACCGAATATAGCCGCCTCCCGTTTTTCCTTCCATTTTTTTTTTTTGTACCCTCCGGTACCGCCGCTCATCTTAACAACGCTCGGGCACAGATGTTACGTCCATGAAAGGGTGGGGGCGTTAATGTAATTTCCCGCCGTCAATGACGTTTTGATTATTAATATTGACCACCTTGTAAAGGCTTAGCTCGGATGGTGGGATACGAGGAATTGAAAGAATTAAAATAAATTTATCGGTGTACCCTGTGCACGAGAGTACATGCGCGTGATCGGTACAGCCGCTATAAAAACTGACGTTTTAAGAAACGCTGGGCATGGCATGAAGAAATCTGAATGGCTGTAGAGCGATAATCAGATGCTCGAGACCTGCCAATCACAGTGTTTCTTAAAGGGACAGTGAAAGAGAAAAAAATGTTTTTCAAAGGGCATAGATGGAACACGTATACTAAAAAAAGTAAAAAAAACAAAAAAAAGTTGTTTTTTTTTGTGCAATATTTACGCCGTTAGACGCAATTTAGGTGCAAAAGGCGAAGGTTGCAGCCCCTTCTAAGGTTCCTACATCTCTCATTGGCTGGAGAGATGATTGATGTGTGAAAGGTTGGTTATAAATTTTTATCTCCGTGCCATAATAGTATTTTAATCGATAATTATTTATGCTTAAGAAGCAAATAATCAAGATAGAATCAATAGTATTTTTAAATGTATTCTGAGATTGCATCCCCCGCTTTGGTTTGAAACTTCAAAAAACATGGCTGATGGCGTCTGCGAAGTCAATTTTTATCAGTGCGTGTGCTGTTGAGTTCACAGAAGTGTTTAGAGGAAGATCTGCTCGACCGACGTAGTTTGCAGCAAACAACTACCTCAAGTACGTGCCCTCGGAAGCGCTGTGCGGATGCTTGTTCTCGTAGCGGGACGGGCCTAAGCCTAGCGTCCCAGATCAACTATTTCGATCGATCTGGCTTGATTTACTTCTTTGTGCGTGTTGATGCTAAATAAAGATACTGGTTCCCGTAATTCACCCCCCTGTTTTGTGAATTGCGCAACCGTCGTGACTGCGACCATGGTTTCAATACCGGGAAGATACCTACAAAGGCAAGAATTAGCGAGCCATTTGGTAGGAGGCAATCAGGCGTTCGGCTCACATCAAGTTTGTCTGGGTATGTTCCCGTCATTTCGCCTCAGAAGTCAAGTAGCTTTCGAATTTTGCAGTGCATCTGGCCTAGCAAAGCGAATACGTTTACGTGACGTTTTAATTGTGCGTCATGAGGCTCGTCCGCATTGCTCGCGGATGTCATGTGAAATAAATATCAAGAAGAGTAAAGCTGGAAGGACTGCATATTTAATTTGTTGCTTTTTTTTTAGTCCCTTCGGTAGCTTAATGCGGCACATTGATAGACGCTGACAAACCCTTGTGTTGGACCGTGGCTGGTGCATGACGGCCGGATGTCTGCCCTTCTTCGAGTTCAAGTCAAGATATCCAGGCAAGGTCAACCCAGCAGGTACCGGGCACTTCCAAAATTAGGCCAGTATCTTGTACGGCCTGCTCCAAGACACCTGGAAAGACCACCCCTTCGAAACGGAGTGTGAACGCATGACGCCACAAAGACAGACGATCGCTGTGGTGCGGTGTGCGTGAACGGGTGACGTCACCTGGACAGAGGATTCTTCCGAGAAGGCGTCGGTCATGGGTGATGGAAACTGGCGCACCGCCGCGATTGGCTGCCATCCGACTACATGGCGTCCGAAATACTTTAAAAGTAGCGGACTACCGCTACTAAGGAGCTCACATTGATCAAGACTTATTGCTGCTGCTAGCTGCTGTAAAGTCAGAGCTCAATGCTCTCCTCATGTGCACATGTGCAAATAAAGCAGAGTTGTAATTATTGTCATCATCACCTGCTGAGATTTCTGTGCAGATCTGTACCCCAGCCGAGCCTGGTCTATCCTGAGAAGCAACGTCGGTCAAGACACCCTCTACCTAACTTCCTCGCATCACGGGACTACACTCACACGCAGGCGTATCCAACGACGCCGACGACGCGACGCCGACGACGCGACGCCGACGACGCGACGCCGACGGCGTCGCCGACGTTGTTTAAGCCGGAAACGGGCGCCTAAGAGCTGCGCTCTAAAAAGCGAAGAGGGGGGGGGGGGACTGCAACCAACGTGAGCTAGCCTTCCTTCGCATTATTAGATAGTGAGGTCCTGATTCCTTGTTATCATCTCTAGGCGTCGTCCTCGAGGTCGTCCTAGAAGACGTCCTTGATGTCGTCCTCGATGTCGTCCTAGAAGTCGTCCTCGAGGTCGTCCTTTGAGTCGTCCTCGAGGTCATCCTTTGAGTCGTCCTAGGCACCGTCCTTTAGGCGTCGTCCTCCAGATCGTCCTTGAGGTCGTTCTAGACGTCATCCTTGAGCTCCTCCAAGATGTCGTCCTCGAGGTCGTTTTTAAGGTCTTCCTAGACGTCGTCCTCTAGGCGTCGTCCTCGAGGTCGTCCTTGAAGTCGTCCTTGAGGTCGTCCTAGACGTGGTCCTCTAGGCATCGTCCTAGACGCTGTAAAAATAACAGCTTCGCTAGTCTTTCATCTTCACGTGAAGTGGAAGGGCTCTACAATTTTATACAATCGCTTTTTGGCGCGGGTACCCCTTTCTTCTGTTTCAAAACTAGCAGACAAGAGGCATGCTTTATGCGAGTAATAGCGCAATTTATATACTCAGCACAACCCCTGAGGCGGCACTAGGGTTAAAGTAATAAATCTCTCTCTTCATACGTGAACGCGCTCCCGCCAATTACCACGCCCAGGGAAAGCTATCAAGTAATGAAAGGAAGGCGGCTGATTGGCCTCGCGAACGCGTAGCTCTAACCACACCGCCAATCTAGAGTTGAATGGAGAAAAGTCTTTCAAGAATCCACGTAGATTATACTTCAGCAGTCGCATAGAAAATCAACAAAACGCAGACCCGCGAACATTCCCACCGCAACTTCAATTCAGCGGCGTGCGGACATCCATCCGATTCGCCCCTCGTTAATTTCCATGCCATAAATTAATTAATCAAATAGCCTCCCTATTTAGGGAACACGGTCGGCATTGTCCCGATTTGTGCGAGCTCGTGGCCTCGAGTGCCGAAGAAAGGACCCGACACAAGGGAATTGCAGCGGGAGAGAAAAATGACCAGCTTACTAGCGCCTCCCGGAAGAGAATGGCATCCGGCGAAGAAAAAAAAAAAAACAAAACACGCCGGCCCTGATTAATACGTTGTGTGCCCCGGAAAGCACTCAGCAGATGTCGTTCGATACACCTACGGTCGCCTTCGATGGGTAAATTAATTTGGACTACCTAACTTTTGAAACATTCAAAGACGCCGTTTTTTTTTTTTTTTTTTTCTATATCCTTACAGGCTGGTTGTCTAGTTTAAGAGCTTCTCTAACCGATTCTACGCTTCGAGTTGCTCAAAGTTTGGTGACGGCAGCGGTAGATGATGAGGTTTTTCGGATTTCAGTGTCTTAAGCCAGCGCCCTGAAAATGGAGTAGCTAGAAATGTTAATCAAGATGACAGGAAAGCGTGCTTAAAGGGGACTGCCCCCATTGGAGTGGCGGTGGAGTGCAGACATCTAAGCTCTCCAATTAATGAAGATGAAGGGTGTTCATGTAGGTAGTAGTTGAAATATTTGGGACTCGACGTTTAACGCCAAAGGACGACAACTAGAACGAAGAGGCACAATACTTTGAATTAATTTAGATCAACTTGAGTTCTCATAACCCCTCTTTATCAGGCAACGAAGCTTCATTACTAACCCCATAGTAAATACTTATTTGCTCCAACGCACTAAGACTAGTGAACGGTGCCAGACTGTAACTTAAATAGAATTTCGCTCAGGAGAGGTACCCTTGTATTATTTTTGTTTGTTTGTTTCAACGTCATTTTACAATAATAGCTCGAGCTATTAATTATATCTTTATGTTCAAAAGATTGCAAAAAGGAAACAACACAGATTAATGGTATTGGAAATGAATAAAGCAAGGCGGTATGCAGCGATAAATAAAATGTGTAAAAAGCAAGCTTCAAAAACATGAATTACCAATTTTTCGGCAACTCATGTTTCGATACAACTTTTTAGTTATATTATAGTGACTATGAAAGAGTGCCTTAAATGCGTCAGAATGGTATTAGGACTTAATGCTCGAAACATTTACCTGCTTGGTTTAGTACAATTGATGTGACGAAAGTTTGTGGTAGGGGAGCCTGCAATTTCAATTTCAGCCTTCAAGAATACGGCAAATTAACTCAGCTCGGTTCAAAAATAGGTGACCAAGTGCAGCGTGAGTTACTATATTTTTGCTTGCGATTGTACATCGCCTTAATTTCCAATACATACGGAATCTGCAATCGGGAGGTATATATATTGCAGAAATAATATAGAAAGAAATGTTATTCTTGATAACATAAATAATCGGAATTCATACCAATGAACATACGAGCTTGTTTTGAGTAGGAAGTCTAGCGGCCCTCCCTTGCTCCCCGTTAAGGGAACGAGAGTTAGAGATTGCAGAAGGGCGGGTGTGCTGTTGGAATCAACATTTTGCGGGGCGCGGGAGCGCCAGCATGTTTTCATAAATGTTATCACCCGAAATGACAGGGCTGCGCAACTCATTTTGGCTGACAACCTTCCGCGGCACCTGGCGCCAGTCTCTGTTATCTCGTGAGCGTCCGATAGAAGCGAGCGAAAAACGCATGTCTACAAACACAAAAAGAAGCGCATGCGCGAAGCGTGAATCTTGAGAACGGTGACGCGCTTGAGAGCTGCAACGCTCACGAGCACCCCAAACTCTTGCTGCCGAGTGTACACTACGAAACCCTTTCAATCGGGCGGCTGCTTGCGCCACCTGGACAGATTTGTTTTTATCTCAGTTTTGAACATGCAAGATGCGGCCGTAAAGACCAGCACGTCTGTCATGATTTGTAAGATGTGAATTTCAAAACTAGATACTTGAAACTGAGCACGCGCATATCGTTTCGCAAAAAGTGATATGCCAATATTTTAAAGTTCAACTTGAAGATGGGGAGAAAAAATAAGTAATAGAGCAAAAGCGGCGGCCGTTATTTCTCATGTTCTATACCAGTCTACCCTTCGTCTGCATACTGGCTTGCGAGCTCGCTCCTAGGGGCTGTGGTGAACGTAAGAACTCTGAGAATATTAAAAGAGAGGCTGCCGACGAGCAGGGTAACTTCCATAAATAATTATTTTTACAAAATTTATAAGGGGTAATGCAGTTTTAGTTCGGATTTAAAAATAAACAAACTTTTTGGTTTGGAAAAAAATAAATTCTAAAGAAAACGAATGTTTGTTTTATTTTGTCCTCTGTTATTCGTTTGCACATCCATACGCGCCTTTCGACCCAGAAGGGATACTCGAACATGAGAGAACTAAGTGAATATCGGCAGTTATTTTGTTTGCAGTTTAAAAAAAAAAAAAACAAAAAAACTAGTATATCTCGTCGTTTATGCTTCATTTCTTAAATCAAACTTCTAGAAGCTCATTCTAGAAGCCTTTTAACCGTAAATAAAACTGCAAACTAATTAAATAGCTTTTTCATAGTTTTGATGAACTCACGTAGCACATATTTCGCTTGCATAAATAACGCGTTCATCATAATTTGTTATTGTTGCTTCAGGAGTCATTTGGGTATTTTTGATGCGTTGCTCGCACGATGTATTCGTGTATTCCTTGGCTTATCACAATTATCGAGACAAATTTAAGTTTATGTAAGACTCGTGGCGTCGTGAGATTACGTGTCGAGCTGCACTTCGTTATTCAAACGCCAGCTACGTGCGCCGGCAGTCTACAACCGCGGGCTTGCTTGCGCACTACTTAGACTAGCTGCTTGCACTCTAGTTAGCCTTTTTCCAGCGGCACCAAGAAACGGTGTCGAGGAACGGATCATGCGGGCTGGGCTTCCAGCTGTGCTGTTGGGTAAAGCACACTATGACCACTTTTTTACTAATTACGTTCAGTGTTGGCGGTAACGCGTTACGTCTTTTGGCAACCTAATAACCTACTCGTTGCAGTTTCAAAGCATTAACTGTAACGTAAATACGTTACATAATTAGCGTAAGGGATAACAAAGTTACTTTACTCGTTACATCTTTCAAATACTACAAGAAATCATGTTTCGTGTGTTTCTAGGCCCCAAGCCACTTGAATTCTTTCATCCATCAAAGATACCTTCATACTCAAACTGTTTCTTATATTATGGCACATATATTCATACCTGTAACGTCAAAAGAGTAAAACGTTTTGATTCAAAAATAGAAAGTTGTGGGAACGTAACGTGCTTTACATTTTCTTAGTAATGTAACGGGAGCTCGTTTTTTTAGGTTGATGTGACGTAGGACAGTAACGCGTTACTTTTATTTGCAAATAACAAATAACGTACTTCTTTACTTTTTATTACCATAAACATAGAGGAAGTGCCTAAGGTTCAAAAGGTTTCACACCAAATATTATGAACAAACAGGCATTGAATATGAACTGTATATTCAAAAACAGTAAGGCGTATCTTAAATACTAAACAATTCGCAAAAAAGAAATCGCAAAACCTTTTTATTGATTTTTTTTATTAATATTTGTCGGGAGTGAAATTTACTTCCAGAAGAGTTAGTTTCAGTTATGATATTTTTTAATGAACAATTGTGTTGAAGTGTAGAAATTTATTTTTCATTGTTGTTTTGTGAGTGTATCTTGAAAATGCGTTTTCTTTGCGGATTGTTGGAAGTGTCACCCCAACACCCCACCCTCTGCGAAATTCCTAACGGCGCAGAAGCTATTGCCTAAATACAAATTAAACACTTAAAATGTGTTCGTTTCAGTGAAAGAGAATGTGTCTTGGTAGCGAACAACTCAAGCGCAAGATATATAAAATTGTGGAAGTGGCTTTTGAAACGCGCAGTGATTAAAAAAGTCAGGAACATACAAAAATCTAAATTAACTCACTTTTGTTTTGCCGCCGAAGGTCTGGTCTAACTGATGCTCGAAGGCATTTTTTATATATAAATCCGACATCTACATTATCACAACTTTAAAACATCGAGAAAAAAATTCTGAAATATAAATGAGATTGGAACATCAGAAACAATTAACTGTCTCTTGACGATTTACCAGCAGCCTGCTTGAAGACGCCCCCAATTGAAAGCGAAGTACATCATTAAAGAAAAAGATAAGTACGAAAAACATTTCTAAGCAACAACGATCACTATAAGCACCCATGATAAAGATGCCGATCAGGAATAGAAACTTTGGAGCCCAAATTAGTGACTTGTTAGGCGTCCAATTTCTTTTTATTGTTCTCCCTTCAAACAAAATTTCTCTCGAATGTTAAACTTTAAAATGCTTAGTAACTTACCAAAAAGCAATCGAGCTACAAGTTTTTTTGCCACTTTTGTGTTATCTGCATTTTTCAAGAAAATAAGTTTGGTACACAATATTAGTGTTTCTGGCGGCTAAATTTCGAAAATATTTTTAATTGTCTCATCAGAATAGCAATCGAGGTTTCATTCATATATAAATTTTCTTCATATACCAGTTAAGCACAAGCGGACGCTAGATCTTCCAGAGAACACATGCTCTCCGGTATAACCTAGATTCGAACAGCACTGAATTCAACTTGATTGCCTAATCAATGCATCTGGAAATGTCACGCGCAACCCAGTCTATACCGGGTACGCGAAGAGGAACGCCCATAGCCAGTATTATCTAGGTGGCGGTGATTTTTTGTTTAATTTGTTATTCTTATTCTTCTGTTTATATCTAGAATACAGCACTGATTTTAAGCACGAATCACCCGATCAAATAACGGCCCCTTTGGAATCTCAGATTTTAACCTTTCCACACCGCTCTGCATCAGATGCTTCTCCTCAAAGTGATTCAAAATGTGGGGAAGCCAATTTACTCATGAAAGGGAGAAAGTCTGCATCTGAGCTGAATAAGTTATCGATCTGATCTGGAGACACGTCATAGAGAGATGTGCCATTGAACATCATGTGACAGCGAAAAAAAATTGTTGTCAGTGCCCCTTTGCCACCCTCTTTCTATGAGGAAACGTTCTTTTAAGCTTAGTCATTCAAGTTATCTCTTTATGTTACTCTGATGGCTATACAGTCGCCCTGCCAGAAAGTACCAACGGTTTATAACCATTGTCACAATAACAAACGTAAGGCGCGATGAACCCCGTGCATCTTATTAATCAATCAATGAATCAATTAATTTAGATCTTATTTAAAATAAACACAAAACATAATGCACAATCCCATCTAAATCCATAGCCTACTGGCTAGTCTTGAAGCAGACATGTGCGTAATGCTTTACTAGTAATGAGTTACGTCTACCTAGTTACTTTTTTCGGTAACGAGTGGCGTATTTAGTTACTTTTTGAGGAAAGGAACGAGTAACGCACTTAGTTACTTTTAAGGCCAAGTAACGAGTAACGGTACTTCGTTACTTTTGAGGAGTAACGTGCACCACACCTTTTAAACAGTCTTATTTTAATTCAAGCCTAAGTATGCGTCAACTGCGACAAAGGCAGATGGGTAACGTGAAAAACAACTAAACAGTATGACAGTATAGCAACAATTATCGCTGAATATATTGGCCAACCTGTATAGCCAAGAATGTCTTTTATCCATCGAACACAATAAGGTTCGTTGGTTGAGCCTTCTAAAATCGCGTAGAGATTGAGTGTAAACACGGAGGTTGCCAACAAGGGAGGCACAGAGCCCATTGTGAACTTCAAACTTTAGAAGCAGATGTGAACAAAAAAGAGAGATGAGAATCCCTGTTTCGCTGGCTTTTTCTGAAGCACAATACTGCCGTTCCTTCGAGGGCCTCAGTAGAACGATTCTTCAGCGTCACCGGAGATGTATTCTCAAGAAAACGGGAAAACATAACTGATGAAAACTTGGAGAGGCAGCTACTGCCTCTTCAAGTACAATGGCCTCTGAAAAAGAAATTACCATAAAGCATAAAACAAAAGCCATTTTGAATTTGGCTGTAAAGTAATGAATAAACTCACTCGTTAAATTTGAGTTAAAGTAGCGCTCTACTTTTGAGAATCAGAAACGAGTAACTTATTTAGTTATTTTTGAGTGAGTAACGAGTAGCGGTATTTAGATGCTTTTTTGGGGTAACGTGTACATGTCTGTCTTGAACCCATAGCAAATGTAAAATCGTTGCCCAGTCAATGAAATTGAGGTTCTATTCACTCAGAATGAAGAACAACCAATTGCGAAGCAAGAGGAATGAAGGCTAAATGCCAGGCCTTGTGTTTGGAAAGCTGTCAGTTTCCGTAGTTTTCTTAAACTAAATTAGTTAAGCATCTTTCCGACGCTAGATTACGGCTCTTGGCTCTCACAGCCATGTGTAGCGAATACGCGCGTCTGTATCTAATAAAACAGCTAGCAAAAACCTCTGGGGGCATAGCTTTTTTTTTTTTCTCGTAACAGCCTTGACGTTATTTGGTGCGCTGGTACCGAAGGAGTTCTCGGGCACCAAGCAGATCTTGCATGTTTTAACTTGGTGCAGATCGGTCAGGGTGGTGCTGGTCTCGCCAGCTGCAGCGGAGATCTCGCAGGCCCCGAAACCGTTCAGGAACTCCGTGATTGGGCGCATGGGAAAAAAAGAGGGTAGTTCAGTGCCGATTTCCTGGGACTTGACACATATAGGTGCCTCGGGTGACTGCCTTCGCAGCTTAATTTATGATATGGTCTAACTGCTCGTGTACGAAGAGGTCAATAGTGATGTTTCTATCATATGCGCTCCTTAGTTCTGTCAAGCAGCATCTTATACTAAAGTCATCCGTAATCTAAGAAACAAAGACCTTGACGGGTCCCAGACATCGTTTTAGCGCTCAGCAGCCAATGAAGCTGTCATATTAGCCAATAGGAACCTCGAACAACGAATGACAAAACAAGAATCCTGAAC
Organism: Ixodes persulcatus; assembly: GCA_013358835.2. Lineage (NCBI taxonomy): Eukaryota > Metazoa > Arthropoda > Arachnida > Ixodida > Ixodidae > Ixodes > Ixodes persulcatus. The sequence continues at coordinate 5,686 of JABSTQ010006511.1, read as the reverse complement.
ACAATAAGCCGCACCCTCTGTTTAATTAACTGACTGTGACAATAAAAACTGTTACCAACATAGACGTTTCTGTGACTTGGTTTTTGATCAAGGCACACGCGAGTTTTTTTTGTTCTAACCACAGCGTGTAAACTAACGCTTCTAACGCATTTTAGACGGGAAAAAAACGATTTCTCAACGTATCACGCTATACTTTACTACAGAACTGCAAGCATGTGATGGAAGTTAAAATAAAAAAAAATAAAAAATTAAACTCACCTCGCTCATAAAATAAACAAAAACAAACGTTGTGGGCAGCCTACGCTGCCACTTCGCAGACGATGCACGCGTAGATAAGGTGCTACCGACTGATGGCGTACGCGGAGGCAAGGGAGCGCCGGTCGATTCGGATTAATAGCAGATGACCTCTCAAAAGAACCCAAATATGCCGGCGCTGGGTGTAGGAACGAATGGTCCCGGAACAAATGGTCCCAAGTTCAAGGTAAGAAAAAGTGGTCCCGTAATAAGATCACTTCGAAAATAAAACACACTCAATGCGCTTTATTTCGTTACACTCTCCTCGTACTTGTTTGTTAGTTGAATGAGGAACTTGATCCCGCAATTTGAGACCAGTTACCTAAGAGGAAGTTGATAAGGTTTCTGTGACTCGTTTATTTAAAATTGCCGGAATATTGTCTAACAATAGAAGAGTCAGTGTATTTTTATTGTAATATGTAGATGATCGTATACTGAAGGGGTCACTGCTAGTAATCATATAACGAGCATTTCGCTAGTTATGTTTTTCAATGCCTTGTGTTTGATAGGCGAAATGAGCACCTCTACTATGGTGCCTGAACGCGTCTCCGACTGGTGTGTTTACCGCGTCCAAAAAAGTGGTCCCCTCGATTTCCGCCTGATGACGTCATAACGTGTCATGCTGTCGCCGGTCGCGACCCTAGAATGTGGCAGACGCCTGTTCTGCTGCAGTTCGCTCTCCACTGTGGTGGTACAGTCCACGGAAGCTACAGCAGCTGTAAGTTGGGACGCCGTGACAGACAGCGACACTCGCGTTCGTCGGTGCTTTGCGCCAGCCATTTTCTATGACCAAACCGCCAGATCAGCCGACAGGCTACAGCATGGACACTCCGGCTGCTGTGACGTCATTGTTGCCACTCGGACCACTTCGGGACCACGCTAAACACACCAGTCGGAGACGCGCTCGAGGCACCATACCCCTACTCATGTCATTGGTGCTATGCGACTTCAATTACATTCATCTCCGCGTGTCGTTTGGCTACGGCCCACATTAGGCGCGGAGCTCGCTGCCTTTTAAGGTGCATTAGGTGCGTGTGCCGAGTGGCGCTCCTTCTTGTCCTCTCTAAACAAATCAGTAACTACACCACCTAGGTTGAAATATATTTTACTTGAAGTTGTTTAGAACTCAACATCTCATTGATGCCACATAGATAAACATACAAACGTTTTACGTCTGAAGAGGTCAGAACCGAATGGTTCAGCTCACCATCGAGGGAAGTCCTCCATGGTTTTCACGCCCTGGCTGTAATGGCGGAGAGAGTCTACAGCTAAAAGTATAAAACTAATCATTATTTACGATATCTTTCGAGTGGGACGCTTATTAACATATATATATATAATGACGTGGTCTGGAAGAGCACAGTAAATTACCGTTTGAAAATGAGCGTTAACTGAAGTTGAATCATGCGGTCAATCACGAATGCGCCCCCCCCTCCCCCCCCCCCCCCTTTACCCCCCTTTTTCCGTTATCGGACTTCAGAAGGTCCAAGTGCAACAACTGGTACGAGCTTCGTTCTGAGGATTTTACAGAGGCGAAATATTTGTGGACCATTTTTTCCTACCTTGACGTTGGGACCATTAGTTCCGGGACCATTTGTTCCGTTTCCGCTGGCGTTCTCCCAACGGGGTGCACACCATTTGCCGGCGCACTTCTCTCTGTGCGTGCATCGTCTGCAAAATGGCGGTGTAAATTGCACAAAACAGTTTTTTTTACAGCGTAGCTACAGCGATAGTTGTTAGTGGGACACTTCGCTGTTTTGCGCCATCTACAGCGCTCCATGTCGACGTGGGTCATTTTCGGCACTCTGTCAAAACATTCCACGGGCCACTGAACAAACAGTAAGATAGTATGCACGGTCATGCATGGTAACGACATGACATGCAAGCCAATGTAACAGTCCCCGCCGATCAATCTGGCGGCGCACAGGGATAGGTGCCCATGTGACCCTGAGTTTTCACAAACAAACAATTCTCGGGAGATACGCAGATAAGACTGCCCTTATTTTGTACGATGTATCTGTATCAGGAAGGGGAAGTAAATGCGTTAGTGCCCCGTCAAAGCACGTGACAGATGCAAAGTTTAATTTCCTAAAAAATAGCCAGAAATATGGTATCAATAGTGTGTGTTTGTTTCAATAAACCTTCATTTGAGAGAGCACTTCGTCTTGCCTACTTCTTTCTCCCTGTTTATTTGGCGCTTTTCGTTTAGCACGTGACTATTTGTTGCGAAGAGACGTACAAAACACGCTTCGGCTTACGGAGACAGCTAAAATGCTCTCTACTTAACTCACCGTCCTAGCTTCCAAAGCGCTAAGAATTATCGTCCTGTGTGTCACTCGAGTTAATACGAAATGCCTATGAAGACTTCATGGTGCGCGCTCACAACTTTACAATGGATTCAGTCCATCGCCTCTGAAACGACACCTTCCCGCTCCGACGTCGTCCTCAACTCTTGCTGTGTTTAACCCTACGGGTTGCGTAAGCTTTAATGTTCTTTTTCTTTTGCACGAGTTAAATTCATTCCTTTATTCTTTTTACTGTAAACTTCCACCACCTGCCTCCACCTCTGTAGTAAATTGAAGCGCGATACGTAAAGATATAAATGTTTCCGGGCACTCGAAATCGCCTTCCAAGCGTTAGTTTACACGCTGTAGATCAGTGGTTCTCAAAGTTGATGTTTCGCAGACCCCTTGTGCATTGGTCGAGATGATGGAGGTAAGGGAAAGGGAAAGGTGCATGTTAATTATGGTAATGATTCAATAAATTGTTATAACTACTGGCTTGTGTCAAGTAGACTTTTTTCATTGATGTAGACACGAGTAAACTCACCCAAAATTAGAACGTTTCTTCTCAATATAAAAATGAAAAATGAAAGCCGTTTACAACTCCCTGTAAACACCGAATTGGAGCGCAGCTCTTGAGGAGGAGGAGGGAAGGGTGCTCAGGGAAGGGTATTCCCCTCCTCCTCCTCCTCCCCCCCTCCTCCTCCTCCTCCCCTCATTCTTCAAGTCCTCCGGGGGGGGGGTCACGTGACCCTGTGGGGGGGGGGGGGGGGGGGCTCGCGCGGTGCATTAAGCCGGAAACGGGCGCCTAAGAGCTGCGCTCTAAAAAAAAATCTTCCTTTATTCCGGGCTTGACTGATAAGACAGAACTTCACAGACTCCCTGATGCATTTCCAGACCCCATCTGAGAACCACTCTGTAGATAATCGTTTTAAAACTACAAACTGCACCGGCTTGACATAACACAATAACAATTTAATCAGACGCTTCGTCTTCCATACGGGAGACAACATCAGTAAAACCAAGAGGCGGCAATGAGAAAGGCGCCAACCAGAAATCCTGTTTGAAAAGGTCCGCGTACACATCGGGATGGGGGCTGGGTTGAAGTTACAAAACGATGAAGTACTTTGGACGCACCATTCCAAGTACCTCCAAGGTCAATGCGTTCTTGAAGTCAAAACTGTGACCCGTTGTCCAATAATGGTCAACCAGCTTCGTCCTTTGCCTTAGTGGCATTGTAACTTTCGCCACGTCGCGCTTGTGGTCTTTCAAAAGGGGCAACATTTGCGGCCGTTCTCCCCAATATACGATGCGTAACAATCTAGGCAGTTCCGTTTATACAGACCCCACTGGCACTCTGGGTTGGGGGGGGGGGGGGGGTTCACGTAATTTAAGATGAGGTTTGAAAGCTGATCGGCTGTTTAAGGGGCGATGGCCCTGCAAATAGACTCAGAAACGCCTTTAATGTACCGAATTGTTACTACTTGCCCTGCTCTAATAAGATTTTTATCCTGACGACTTCCTTGTCCCACCTGCTTACGCGTGTTTTCAATAAAATGTCTAGAATTAACCTGCTTCACCATTGAGGTTACAATACCTGTATCTTCAGATGCTCGTAGTGCCTGTTTAGAAAATATGAGTTCGGACCGACGTAACAGGGGTTTTACGAGTGCTCTTTAGTGCTCACCGGATGATGTGTGTTGAAGTTTAAGTAGTTACCTTTGTCGCAAACTTTACCGTACACAGTTGTTTCTATGTGTCTTGTGTTCTACATATTAACATAGAGGAAAGCAGTGTGCTGTTCTGTTCTACTTCCCGTGTGAATGGGATTGACGGCTCAAAGCGGTTTAAAGTTAATGAAACCATTAGCATGGTCTTTGTTTAAAGATACGAAAGTGTCGTGAATTCAACGCCTATAAAACCTTACTGTGTTCACAGACCGCTGTAAAGTGGTTTTCTCCACATGCTCTATGACCAGATTCGCCACATAAACCTGAACACCCATTGGATAAACTACTCTCTGGTGATAGATGGTTCAATAAATGTAAAAAGAGACCGGTTAAGACGAAACCACAACAGTTTAACAATGACCTGGACTGTAAACGTTCAGGTCATTTCAGCAACTATCAAAGCTAGAGTGGTTAGGACATATGTAAGTAATGACTAAACGTAAAAAAAAACATTACGTTATTATCGACAAGGACGTGATCTCGCACGTGGCCCTCACTCCTCAGAGTACGAACTGTAAATATTGTGTTCCAGTTACAGGAGTGATGAGTTCAACTACATATTTTGACTGTTGTAAGTGGGAGATTCAATAAATGAAAGAAACGGAGCAATGGGCACTCAGGCTTGTGAACTTTCGGAAGACCCTAAAGTTTAGGAGTAGATATGTCAGAAGAAAACGACAAGACGTAACGTCATCTATTTTTTTTTAAGGCTTTATGTTTTTTTTTAAACATTGAAACAGATTTTATACCTCATCTCTACTTCGATACCTCGTTTCCAAGCTAAAAGACAACCCCCCCCCCCCCTTCTCAAGAGTAACAGTGTGGTGTTCTGTATAAATTGAACTGTCTGATTGTGACGCATCGTATATCAGAGATACCGGCCGCCAATGTCGCACTCGTATAAAGAACACGAGCGTGACGTGGCGAAATCCACACATGCCACTAGGGCAACGACGGATCTAATTGACTGTTGTTGGACAGCGGGCCACAGTTTGGACTTCGAGAACGCGCCGACTTTGGCGCGCGAACAAAGGTGGGCTCCACGAATGTACTTGGAACATGGTGCACCCGGAGTGATTAATCGGCTCAAAAATCCAACCGGCCCACTTCCCGAAGTGTACGCGGACATCCTTAATAGGATTTCTGGTTGGCGTCTCTCTCACTGCTGCCTGTATGCTTCATCGATGATGCCTCCCGTATCAGAGACGAAACGTCGGATTAATTTGTTATTGTGTTATGTCAGGTCGATGTAGTTCGTATCGTCAGGGTAAGTTTCCGGCTTCTGTAACATTTTTTCATACAATCTATGTTAACGAAATTATAATCCGGAATATTCACCATATCGCAAGGAGTTTTTAATAGAGCTTACTGTTACCAGAA
>JABSTQ010006510.1:0-23663 GCA_013358835.2 Ixodes persulcatus | reverse complement strand
TCGAAGCCCACGCCATAACCTCTTGTTCGTTTAAAAATAAAGGTAAAGGTGGCTCTCCCTGAAGTGGCTGACACCGGCATGAAAAGCATGTGACCTCATCAGAAAGCAGTAGCTTGCTGTTAATCATAAGCGTGCTAGACTTTATTTCCCCAATCACTTCTTTTGAGAGCATGGAAACTGCGTCAATCCTCAACTTAATCTGACCACAAACATCTGTAAGAAGTTAATTAAATAAAAACTAATTACATAGAAAAGTAATCACATTTCGTGTTTGAAACTTATGGAACTTAACAGCTCTCTTAAATACATTCTTATATCTCAGATTTAAGTCTTCTCTCACCTGTTTGACCGAAAGAGAACCAAGCAACGCCCACAAATATCCAGCGTCGACCGTGGGATGGCGCTAGTGCCGTCGGGGCCGAAAGCGATAGCATCTCTCCTCATAGAGGGAAAGCATAAAGAGGGCGCTGGTGGGGATGACGTAGCGCCACTGCACTATCGTTCGCGCCATCTATGATGTGACTCACGCACTAGTGCGTCGGATCGGCGCTCTTTTTTCTCGCGGGATCTCTTGCGCGGGGATAGAGACGAGCGGCTGATAATCCTCGGCTCGCTGGGGCCTCGGGGATGCAGGGTCATTAGGGGATGAAAAAGAACACTACGTCACTGCGTTGAATAGGGGGGAAATATATTCTTGGGCACCTACACATAAGCTTCCCCTCCCCCCCCCCCCCCCCTTTTTTTTTTTTTACAGGTCGGGAGAATTTTGTTATTTTTTTTCTTTTCTTTTCCCATTCGTTCAAAGTATAGGCAATGAAACTAGAAAAAGTACATATGCCATATTCAGATTTCGAAATTGAAATCGCTGCAGTTTAAACCTCGACGAAGTGTGTCAAACGCGACTTCACTACGATCGCTTATAATTTTCTTACTTTTGCAATTACACGCGTATATGACCCCCCCCCCCCCCCCCCCCCCTCCCCAACAAAAAAAAAACAACTTAAATGTCGCATTAGAATTAAACGTCGACAGCTTCCGCAACCTTCGCCTTCAAATTCGTGTAGAATACGGTCGTACACGTCCCGGTGCCGCTGTGAACCTTTTAAAGGAGCTGTGCATGACGCTGACCTATGACGCGCCTTGAAAGTTGAAAGCGACAAGATTTTAACTCGACAGTTTCATGCAGCGTTGTAACGAACATGGGGACGTCAGCTCGTGGCTTCAGGAAGTGCTTCCGTCGCGTGAAATTTCGCGATATTTGCGCAAAAGGAGCACGATCACAGGTCAGGCGCACTCTTAAGGTCCAATCCTCGATGGTGCTCCGCACGTTCTACTATCGAATCACTGAGTACATAGCAGGAATATGTTATTTGCAACGTCACCACAATGACGGTGACGTTCCAGATTTTTCTTCGAAACATGAATTCCCCGCGTGAGCGCAGCACTCTCGTGGATAAACGAACTCGTTTTTAAACAAGGCGTAGTCGGTGGTGCGCCCACCGAACACAATACATGGTTTCATCTGAACTCCGGACACCGCCGACGGTACGAGCCGATCAGTTCAATGAAACAGCTTCAAAAGTACAACATCATGGTGTTCGTCATGCTCCAGCACGTGTTTTATCGTCGCTAACCCCTCATGTACGGGCATAACCTCCTCTGTATTCACAAAGCCTGGCAGTTCGACGCTGGAGTCATAGAATGCCCGGTCGCATATTTGGAGCGCGAGGATCTGATAGCACAGAGCATCAAAGAGCCATTTCTTGGGGAGCCTGGACGTCAGCGCACAGCTTTTGCAGCGGCGAGGGCCCGAAACACACTTGTTTGCTAGGGAGAAGTTTGTTTCGGCGTCTGGCCGCAGCGGGGCACCAGTCACGTGGCTCTCTTCTCATACGCGTTTTCTGCCGCTCCGCCTTTTCAAATTCGGCGGCCGGTCGCTTCTCGTGGCGATCTGCCAGGCTTTGTCAGTATAGAGGAGGCTAGGGTGCCTTCATGTGCGCTTTGCTTAGGGTGGAGACACCTGGCCATTTTGTCCCACACATTTATCTTTATTTTTTGTTTAGAAGCGCGTGAAAAGGCGTGCCCCTGCACGCGTTTGAGGTGCTGACTGTGCTATGGCGACATTTTGTTTTCGTCGATTTCTTTTTATTTTCCCCGCGAGCGAGTGCTGTCGGCATCGGGTACTACAAAAGGTGGCATCACCCTAAACAGAAGGACATTGAGGCACCCTAGAGGAGGCTATGGTACGAGGAAGGCACCGTGACTCGCGCTTTTAGTACCTGTGTTCGTGCCTTCGACCGCGCTCGAACACCTGATGAAACTTAGTATAGCGAGACATTTGTTTGCACCCTGCACCTCTCTGATATTCAGTCCAGACGACGTGGGCCGCCTTGGACGGAAGAGGAGTGAGAGGCGTTGTACCACGTGACCCATCTCCCGACGCTTCCCTCGGCCTTCCCGGAACACCACTCGATCTTTCCCGCAGACACGAGCCTCCAATCTGTTCAATCGATTCTCTCCTTCTTTGTCATTCTCCCCCTCCGGCACGCTTATCGGGGAGAGCATCTTGGATTCCCTCTCCCGCCCATGGGAACCTTGCCTTTCGTTCTTCCTCACTCGTTTCCAAACCTGCCGCCGACTCCTTTTGCTCCGAGGACTCTCGGGTATTTGTGGAGGATTCCGGTGTTGCCAACGGATCAAGAAGTCCGGAGTTCTATAGACCGACGCACTGTTTACAAAATAAGTCATCATTTTCCCACACCAGGGTTCTGATTTGGTCACCGCGAGAGAGGGAGCGACATCTAATTCTCGTCTCGCGGAGCGAGCGAAGATAGCGTTCGTGGGCGGTTCGTCCGCTAACGCGAGCGAAGAACACGCTTCGTCTGCTACCAAGTGCCGTTCGCAGACGGAAATAGCACGAGAAAACGCCGTACCTCGGCTGCTAACAGACCGGGGCAAATTTGATCGACTGTTACGAACCAAGCACAGCGGCGAAGTGAATTCGGACGCAGGCTGAAACTGTGATTGTCCGCTATTTCACGTTGGGAGCCATTGACGACTTGGGCATTTCTCGCAAACCTCCAGTTGTTCCGCTGCCATACACAAGCTTCAAATCTACCGGTGGATGAAGCAGCATTATGCCCAAGCACATCAGAGACCGCGAGTCGTCTCTCGCTATTTTTATCTTGGTGAGGCGTTCTCAGCAAAATATTGCCCGACCGTGAGCTCGCGAACGGGATAAAATGTATCGTTGGTTGATTACGCGAAACCACCGACGCTACGACTAATCAGAAGCAGAGAGCGTTCTCACCTTCATCAAAATCAGAGCCAGGGGCTGGTCTGCTCCTGCGCCGACAGCCGTACAACCAGAGATGGCAGTAACGACATTTCTGTAATGAAGCGATTAATTTACTTTTTGTGGTGATGAGCTATGTAATTAATTACTTTTCTTGGCTGGTAATTTAGTAATGTCATAAATTACTTTCAGGCAGTAATTTCGAAAAACAATTACTCATTACTTTTTAAATAACATTTGGCCCTAATGAGATAGTTAGTTCGCGAGCTTTAAAAAAACATTTTGCATGTCGAAATGTCGCGAAGGAGACATGAGAGCAAATAAACGACGATCATCTGAGTGCAAAGCCTCGGTCGAAGGATCCGACAGACTCACGAAGGAGGGCTGGAAAGCTTAGGTGTAAAGACATCGCTGGAAGGCCACGGCCCACGAACTTCAACTCCAGGCAACACAAATTCAAGGCGTCAGATCGTCACGACGAAACTATACTTCGTTTATTCCTATGCTGACAGTGCGGTAGGGGCTACGAGCTCACCAGAACCAATCAATCACCTTCCTTCGATCACCTGACCCGTCCCTTTCTCTGCGCGTGGGTATGAACAAGAGCGTGGTTACTTGACGAACGATATACGTGTGACTGTCCCAACAAGCATGTAGCCTCCACCGTACCTTCAGCTTAGGGATGATAGGGATGAGCGCCTTATAGGTTACAGGGCGAAGGGAACATTACCAGTGATGTCAACAATTTGTAAAACCTGAGAGCTCAGGAGACGCAGATCCCCATCCTTCTTGCTCTTTCGTCGAGCAAGGTCTAAGCATAAGCTTCGACCACTGTGAAGAACAAACGACCGGAATAAATAGTTCACCACAAATATCTCGTCAAGGCCCCAGAACATTTCGCGCGTATACTTGGCCTTGTTAAGTAAAGGTGCTTCTTGCTGTCGGAAAGGCGAGAATCGGGAGCAATGCAAGTGACGCTCACGGTATTTCTCTCTGCGTGTCCCGAGGGAGTTTATTCGAGAATAAGCAAACGAGGAGATATCACCACCAGTTTGTCGGAAAATTATACAATTTAGGAAGCTCGCGTCATCCCTTTCCTCGACTGGCGAAACATCCGACTAGCAAACATCCATCCCCCTTGTGTAGCAACGCGCAATAACTAGGGCTCTTCGGGTGTTCGGCAGCTATGCTTCTTTAGAGGAATGACCGGGAATACGTCAACTATAGTCGGCGACAGGCGAATACCATCGGACCCTGTCGATGGTTTGGAATTCAGTTTTCCAATAGCCCAAAGTACTTCATCAACCGTAACGCTCGTAAAAAAATAAATAGCCATCAAAAACCCGTGTCACAGGCGAAGTGGTGTTGGCATTGGAAGATCTAACTAAAATTACGTGAAAAGAGCCCACAAACAGTTTTGGGGACGTATGAATAGCAGATCTCTTGTGTAACGTTATATTGCTAGACTCTTTCCTGGTATGCTTCTTTTCAAAGCGTCAGAATTCTTCGGGTCGCTTGTTTAGTCTAATACCCCTGTCAGACGGTCAACTCAAATGCCATTTAGGCCAAAGGCCTTCGAGATTCTCAAAGGTCATTCAAGCTTTCGGGTGTCAGACGTGTCGAAGAACATCTCGAATGCCATTTAGGAGATGTTTATTGCAATTGTAGTTTTCGATTTGTTAGAGACAGCGGTCACTGATTTATCAAAATAAATGGATCAACAAAACAAAATTGCTGATGTATCCATTTATTTGTGTGAACAATATTATGGGTTGTGTTTATATGAATTGACCCCGTAAGTGATGACGTCACAATAAGGCGTCTGGGTCCAAACAAACCGTTGCTAGGGACGTTGCTATGGACTAATGCATGGAGACTCCACATGAGGCTAGATTTTTGCTTACAAGTAAGTAAATATTTTTTTGTAAGCAACCTAACTTCTTGATATCGAATTATGAAGATGTTCTTTTCGTCTCAGTGTCGTATCGCAACGATGAAAGCCATTTCTGAAGACTTACACTCCCCTTTGCTTTGGTAGCAGACGACACGATAGATTTGCTGGCCTCTGTTGCAGCGGGCGTCTTCATTGAATTGCGTCGGTAAACGAGCGACAAAAACAAGTGCATCACCATGGCCGTAAAGGCCTCCGCAATGTGCGTTTTTTTTTTTTTTTTTTGTGAAGAACCCAGCTTAGTTACGAGGGGTGAAAATGCAGTAAAATCAAACCACGTCATGCAAATCAGTTACGACGACGACCTGAAGTGCATTACCGGCGTAGTGCAGGCCAGCATGAGAAACAAATCGTACGCCGTCGAAGCAAGTCGTTTGTTATTATTATTATTGCAGGGGCGGATTTAGGGGGGGGGGGCGGGGGGGGCGACCGCCCCCCCCCCCCCTGAGCTCCCCAAGGTCAACTTTTTTTAAAATAAAATCATTGATATACACCAGCCAGAAGTTTAGTTTTTGGCGACATAGCAAATATTTGGTCAACAAAATAGACCTGGGCAACGTTTGGACCGTGTCATATCTCAGCAGACTCCCGACTCCCCCCCGCCGAAGGCCTACCGCCCCCCCCCCCCCCCCCCAGGCCTGACCCATAAATCCGCCCCTGTATTATTGTGGTTGTCAGGTTATTAAAGAATTGCATGTCTATCGCAATTTCGCAGTATTTTGCTTTTTGTTTTCCCTTGGTATACATAAAATTTCGTGGATGTGCTCTTTTGGGGAAGATCTCCATCGAACCCGCGATGCGAGTACAATCTGTAATGAACTCACCTTATGTGTTTTTTCCAGTTCTTTCGCGCTTTGGGGTCTTGCGGAAATCTGAAGAAACTGCAAGGGTCTTTCACCACGCGATGGTTACAACCAGGTATACGAAGCACCCTCGCATAGCGCGAGTCCGCAAACAAAATTTGGGATCTCTGCCGATCGCCTGAAGTGCTTTCCTCACGGGTGCAATGCGATCTTTAAGCAGGCAATCATCTCGATCGACGCCCGGACTTTCGATAAACCATATTTTGCATCGCACCCCACTATGAATTCTTATATGTGTCTGAAACTCATTATATTTCAAACAAATGCGATTTCAGAATATCGTCTTTATTCACACGATTCAAACGACGGCCCCGGTTTGTCCGGCCGGCGTGCGGCAGACGGCATACGGCATACTTCTTGCATTCGTCGTCTGCTGCAGGCATCTTGAGGACCGGAAGTTGCAGTCGTAAATATTTCAGAAACAAGCGATTACCGGCAAACTTCTGTCGAAACATATATGACATTCAAGCTTTCTACATTTGTGATTTTTAGAAGTTTAAATCCTACTCCCGATTTTTGAACGGTCGAATTTTCGTAGCGAAACCGAGCCACATGTATTCGTCCATAACAACGACCCTAGCAACGGTTTGTTTGGACCCATGACGTCACACTTACGGAGTCAATTTGTTTTAACAAATACACGTCTTGTTTTTGCTAGCGAAGCGACTTTGCTTGGTACGGGCTGGTATGAGCCGCTCTAAAGGCAACAATGATGCTCCCGCGCGAAAACCGCGAAAACGGAGCTCTCCATTGATCCTCGCGCTGCCGTGATTCCTGGTCTGCTCGCTCAGGACGGTTCCTCGTCTGCTCGGTGTGCTGTGCTTCCCGTTGTGTCAACCACGTGTCAACAATGGAACATTCAGAACCACCAGAGACTCAGGTCGCTGTACTTTTATGCATGCACGCGCAGCAGCGAAGTTCTTTGGCTGCCATCCGAGCTGCAGTGTCGTCGGCAAAAAGTGAGGCCGATCGCTTGGAAGGCCAAATGCTGGCAAATAACTTCGTGCTTGCTACAACAGCGGTGGACTGTCTCACAGTGCATCGGCAGGTGCAATCCTTCATTAGGCACGAGCGATGGTTCGAAGACACCCTGCCCAACATGCCGGAGTACTTTTTCAAACAGGCGTTCCGTGTAAGGCCAGCTACATTTCGCTACCTTGTTGATGTGTGCCGGCCTTACATGGAGCGTCAAGTCACCTGCATGCGGGAGACGATCGCGATGGAGAAGCGGGTGGGGGTGGCCCTTTTTAAGCTGTGCTCCACGGCCGAGGACAGGACGGTGGCCACCCTGTTCGGTATCGGCCGATCGACCGTCAACGAGCTGTACCGGGAGTTTTGCGAGACGGTCGTGGCTGTCCTCGAGCCCGAATGGGTCAAACTGATGACCCCAAAGGAGCTGCCGGAACACATCCGCGAGTTCCAAGTTGCGTTGGAGTTTCCGCAAGGAGTTGGAGCGCTGGATGGGTGCCACTTCGCGGTGTCACCACCACCACAAGAAAATGCAAGCGACTACCACAATTACAAAGGCTGGTATGTAGTGGTGGTGGTGGCCTGTTTGTGTTTAACGTTCCCTAGGTTACCCAGCATCTAGCGCTGGTGCTGTCATTGGCTAGTTAAGGGTTTACCCCAAAAGCTCTCTTGAACCCTACGTCTCTGTATGCAAATTGTTGTGTGTGTGTTTATACAGCCGGAAGTTAGTCTGCCTCAGTGGGCGTCTGGTGTCTCAGCTGTAGATGAGCAATTTAGCCAGTGCGGTACAATCGCTAGCCTGGGGTCTTTAACAAGCACCACGCAGTAGTGATACATGACCGCACGCCAGTATGATGCTCATCCAGATTGAAACAAGCAGGGGTGGTGATTGAACCCAGGATCCCTGGGTTCTGCAGCGCGAGCTTTCGCTCCACATGCTCCGAGCTGGTGTGCGCTAGCCCTCTCGACCACTGATCCCCCCCAGGTCTCTGTTGTTTTGCTGTATTCTGCAGGAGTCGTTTACCACAAAAAAAATTCAAGGTTGTATTGAAAGATGTTTGGCATCTTTCTGATAGCACCAGAAACAAAATATTTTCCGTAGAAACTTGCCTCTTGACAGCAAGTCTGTTGTACACAGTGTCCCTGTTCCTGGCATAATTGGGGCACTCAGACTTACAGAAACCAGTTTCTGTACTCGTTTAACATTTGTGATATCAACATATAGAAGATCTCCGTGCCAAACAGCCAAACGAAGCATTTGAAAGTGTTGAGATTTTCATCATTAAATCTGCCTGCATGCAATGCTTCTTTTTCAGGTATAGCATCATTCTGCTGGCTCTGGTGGACCACCGCTACAGGTTCCGCTACGTCAACGTGGGAGCACCAGGGCGTTGCCACGACGCGCACGTCTTCCGCAGGTGGGAGCTTGCAAAGGTCTTGGAAGGACCATTGTTTCGAGCTCCGCTCGTCACTGTGAATGGAGCTGTTGTGCCACCAGTGATCTTGTGCGATCAGGCCTTCCCTCTCTCATCAAACCTCCTCAAGCCCTATCCGCGCAAGGGCTTAAAGGAAAGGTCTCCAGAAGCTAGCTTCAACAAGCAGCTCTCGGGAGCACGAAGGATAGTAGAGAACGCCTTTGGCAGAGTGAAGGCACGCTTTCGCTGCATAATGAAAAGAATGGAGTGCCACGTAGACAATGCCAGGGTCATCATCCGAGCCTGCTGTGTGCTCAACAACATCTGCGAGCACTTCAATAATGGGGTTGAGCCACAGTGGGTCACCGAGGTGCAGCTTTATGACCGTATGTTTTTACAACCTCTCTGTAGAACGGATGTTGCCGCTGGAAATGGACAGGACGTGAGGGCAGCCATAGCAGCTTACCTCCATAGGCGGAGCACGCAACAACACACAACGTGATCCAGTGATGACACCACATGTACAAGTGGCAGGAAGGACTCGATGGAAGACCATCCAACTCCCAAACGAAATGTGAAGCCAACTCGCCGCACTAGCCCTGTGCATGCCCACACCTCTTGGTGAAGCTAGCTGGCCTTCCTGTTTGTTCGGAAATTGCATGGTTTACCGTCAATCCCTCCTTGCCACCTGCATATGTGCTGGTCTGTTTACCGGTATGTATGTGTTGCATTACTATGTCCAGGTCTCATACTTTGCTCATACATACAGTAATTCAGCTACCCAACATCTTGGGAGAACAGGACTTTTAATGTAAACCTTTTTTTGTAATAGCTTCTCCACTTAATATTTATGACTGTTTCAAGGAACTTGCATATCATATTTGAATTTCCTTAAATGGGTACTAATGATTTTTTTTACATTGACTTTCTGTGGCGGTAACGTAATTTATGAGCTTGAAGCGTCCCAAAAATTCAAGAATTACAGTCATGCACATTCTATTTTCATATTAAAAGCTTGATCCAAAATTGTAACACACCCCTTTATCTGAGATATTTCAGAAGAGTGAAACGGTTGATAAAGGGCAAGCGAATGCGCATGGCTGACCAACATAGTCATTTTTAATTAAATGCGGATCCGACTCTTTTAAAAATTAATGACAATAACGATCAGAGCTCCGCA
The DNA here is from genome assembly GCA_013358835.2 of Ixodes persulcatus. NCBI lineage: Eukaryota > Metazoa > Arthropoda > Arachnida > Ixodida > Ixodidae > Ixodes > Ixodes persulcatus. Next base: position 13,990 of record JABSTQ010006510.1, on the reverse strand, counting down.
CATTGAGTGCTTTTAGTGATGGCAACAAGCTAGACCGCAAGAGATCATATCTGCATGCATTTCTCCCATACTGACACACGTGAGTTTTGTGCTCTGGTTATGGAAATATTCATCAATTGACATCTATCAAACAATATAACACCGAAAAATACTTGAAAAACTTCGTTAGAGCTTAGCTCTTTTTTTTTTTGGTTTGTTAGAGCTTTAGGAGGATTGGTGGCCGAGCGGGCTAGCACACACGTGCTCCGAGCAGGTGGAGCGAAAGTTCACGCTGCACAATTCAGGGATCCTGGGTTCAATCCCCACCCCTGCCTGTTTCGATGTGGATGAGCATCATACTGGTGTGCAGTTGTGTATCACTACTGCGTGATGAATTTTAAAAACCCCAGGCTAGCGGTTGTACTACACTGGCTAAATTTCTCATCTACAGCTGGGAGGCAAATTGCCCCTTGAGGCAGACTAACTTCTAATATCTTAGGCTTTTGCTTCAATTCAAGCACAGGGTCAATGGTGGCACAGCAGTGTTGTCGAGGGAAACAATCCTTCCAGAACGTTGGTACATGTATTTGTACTTGTGGATGTTGCTTGATATAGTTATTCTATTATCGTTGCCATGTGAAAAAAATACCAAGTTTTTTTTTTTTTACAATGTTCATAAGGTGCACGAGGGAGTTCTTACTAAAATCCCTGAATTAGAAACTGACAACTTTTCGTTGTCAGAATTAGAAACTGACAACTTTTCGTTGTCAAATTAGAAACTGACAACTTTTCGTTGTCAGAATTAGAAACTGACAACTTTTCGTTGTCAGTATCTTTTTTATGCATGTTCATTCTTCCCACCGTAGTGCTGCTTAGTTGCCATTAATACAGGGACTGTGGGCTTGTCAAGCTGCTAAGCGCAGCTTTTTTTCCACAGCCCCTCCATCTGTATTTTTACAAGGTGGAAAAATCTCCCTATTCTCTCCTGCCGCATTTGATTGGATTAGCTCCTAAGAACACCCTCCAGGAGAGCCTCAACGTTGCTCTTTTGCATGCCGTGATTGGCGCCATCAGCTCCTGGCATCTGCTGCACTCTGAAGCTTACATACTGCATCGTCCGCCGTCATGTACTCTTTTCAAATTTGTTTGTGCTTGAAACATGCTTTGATATTGTAACAATGACTAACCACAAATCCCTAACTCCCATAAAGTATCTCGATGCACCATGTAAAGGGTAAAAATTTGTAAATGTCCGCAAGGAGTCCGACTTTTTTTGTTGCGGCTCCCAAGGTAAAAACAAGTATAGGAGAAAAAAAAAAGCTTTTCCTGAGCGTAGTTGATTTAAGCGTTGTAGTAAACTTTTAAATGCTTTGATGTGATGATGTAATCAATTCTTTTGCTATGTCTTGGAACGTTTCAGCTGCAGGCTTGGAAAGATATTTTCAACAATTGGATGGAACATGCCTTAACAGGCTTTTGTGTGGCTTGTTCTTTTTAACTTTTCTCTGTCTAGTTTATGCAGCATGCCTGTTCATTGTATTTCACATTGTATGATTACTCTTTTGCCGATGGTTTCCACACTCTTATTTACTGTCCACCTTCGGAATGTGGACCTGTGTATCTGGATTTGGATGCCAGCTGTGGTGAATAAATGCCCATTGTTGCTGTCGCACTCTTGTAATGTCATGCAAGCACCATGTGTTCTAAAGATGTTATTTGTGGTTTGAAGATGATGCTGCTTCCCTGGTAAACCCAAAATAATTTGTCAGCAAAGAACAGAAACAAAAAAAAAAGCAGCATCAGTTTTTTGAAGCTACAGCTTCCGCTCTAGCTTGATTTATTGAAAAAGGCCATCATGGCATTCGCAAGCTTTTCTTGCACGGCGAGTGCTTTTTCTTGAATTTTGAGCTCCTGCTCCCGCAGACTGAACCGGCGGCCCCGAGCCGTTTCCAAACTTAAACGGAGCAGCTTCTGCTCCTCAATTACCGCCTTCGCGAGGGTGGCAGAAGGGTGCGGGGGTCTTTTCCTTTTTCCCGACTCTGGCACCTGCGGCCACATGATAGTTGTGCCATTACTGGCACCACCAGCCTTCCTTCCAGGGCAAGCAGGGTTGCTGCTGCCTGCGTTGTGGCCGCTCCTAGAGTTGCTGCTGCTCGCACCAGGCAGCTCGCTAGTACTCGCACCAGGCTGCTCCTGGGACGTCTCGTCGGATGTGTCGTCCCTCATGTCGTCCGACGGGACATCCTCTGCCTGTGTTTCTGAAAGCAGCTGATAGGATAAATTTTGTTAGAAACCAGAAACACAGTAATCTCTCATGCCTTGAACACTGCAGCGAGTTGCGAGTCAGCGCTCTGTCCTGTCCGTCCCTTCCATTTGTGCCTTTTTGCGCTGTTTTATCTCATTATGTTTAACAACTACCAATTAGCCCAACCCTCAACCTTATTATTCCTTCTGTTAGGTGCATGGCAAGTGTCATTTGTACATAGTCTCCCTCTGAAACTGGTTTCGCTTTCTACTGTGTGTATAGGGTACCTACTGTGTGTATAGGGTGGTTTCACGTGATATCACTTCAATTCAAAATCTTGCCGACATCCATCTTGGTGTGCAGCCGTTCTATGCTTTTTCAATGGGCAGAGGCAATGAAGGCCATGTGTTTTTTCCTTGCTCTACTTCCTTAGCATTTTGATCAACCGCACTTGCCGTATTTCTCAGCAACATAAAAAAGCAAAGGCCAGCATCCAATTTTAAATATTATACTGTTATAGTCTGACTGGTAGCGCCACCACTTGTGGCGCTACCAGTCAGACTATAACAGTAATATTTAACTGTTATAGTTAAATATTAACCCTCTGACACTTTTTCGCGAAGGGCGTATGGAACAGGTCTTGCCTTCATTAACTTTGGCACCGCTCCCTCCCTCAGATGAAAACGTACCGGTGGCCCCTTGATGGTCCCCAGTCCTGGCTCGAACAGGTCTTGAAACTGCAACAGCAGGTCTTCCACCTCTCTTGTTGAGCCTGCAACCACGCTTGACACCAGAGGATCCAGTAAGTTCAGTTTGGCGATTACATCTCGACCACACAGGCTTGGTCCGGGGCAGTTCACAACCACGAGCGAAGCCGGCACCGTGACGTCATGGACGGTCGCCCTGAGATGTAGCTCCCCGAGGATGGGCAGCTGTCCCAAGTAGCATCGGAGACTCAGCTTGGTTGCCGACAGCGCCGGCCACTGGTCCTTGTGCTCATTGTACACTTCTCGGGGGATAACACAAACAGGAGAGCCCGTGTCGACTTCCATGGTCAGTCGTACTCCCCCCCAGGAGATCTGCCTTCGAACCGGCGGTTCAAAACTTGCCCGTGTTCGAGGTTGTACCATGTACACTGATGCCAAGTCCAGGTCCTCGCCCTCTGACGCCGTCGCAGCTGCAATCGTCGAGCTTGGTCGTCCTGCAGTTGCAGTGTCTTGATGCGCCCCACATTTCTTCGCGAAATGGCCTTGTCTGCCGCATCGGAAACATCTTGCGAATCTGTGCCGACACGCGTCCCGTGCATGTGAACTGTTTCCGCATTGCTCGCATTCTTCTTTCCTTGTATTGTACCTCCTTCACAGGTCTGGCTGTTTTCGGGACTTCCCGGCTATTCTGTGTAGCTCCACTTCATTTTTAACCTCCTGGCTTTCCATGTTTTTTACCTCCTTTGTGGCTACCTCTGCCGCGGTAGCCAAATCTTCTGCCTCTGCCAAAGTCAGGCCTCGCCTTGCCAGTAGTTGACGTTGGACTGTCTGGTTCCGCACTCCGCAAACAATGCGGTCCCGCAGCATGCGGTCCAAGCTGTCTCCGAAATTGCAATTTTCCCCAATTTTCCTCAGTTCCACGATGAAGTCTTGCACCGACTCGCCTTCCCACTGTTGACCGATAGCTTTTCGGTCAAGAACATTGACCTCCGCCGAAGAAAACTATTCGCAACTAGAAAAGGAGGCACTTGCGTTGATCTTTGGCGTAATCAAGTTCCGTGATTATTTACTGGGACGCCAATTCGTAGTAGTCACGGACCATCAACCACTTGTGGGTCTGCTACGAGAAGACCGGCCTGTCCCGCTACTGGCGTCTGGACGGATTCAAAGGTGGGCTCTGCTACTCAGCGATTTTCGGTACAAAATAGAATTTCGACCGGGAAAACAAAACGGAAACGCTGACGCGCTGAGTCGATTGCCACTTTCACGGCAAGGACCACCAGTGGAAGAGGACCTCTCGGAATTCGTGCTGACGTTGCACCGCGTAGACAAAGCGTTCATGTCCGCGCAGCGGCTAGAAGACTTGATGAAAACAGACGATACATTGTTGCAGGTCATCAAGTACGTGCAGAACGGCTGGCCGGCTAGTCTTCTGAAGAACCAGACAGAGGTACAGCCTTATTTTTCACGGAAGCTGAGCTGTCTACGTGCCGTGGGTTACTTTACTGGGGCCGGCGCCTCGTGATTCCCACACGGGCCCGGACGGACATCCTGAAGCTGCTGCACGAATCCCACCAGGGGGTGTCAGCCATGAAGAGAAATGCGCGGTCGTTGTTTTGGTGGCCGGGACTGGACGGAGAGGTGGAACAACTGAGCGGAAATTGTGACGAGTGCGTACAAGCCGCCCCAATGCCGCCCGCGTGCTCACCGGTGAATTGGCCAGAAACAAAAGAAAGATGGTCGAGAGTGCACATCGATTATGCAAGACCGCTGGAGGGAAGGATGTTGCTAATAGTCGTCGATTCCCATTCCAAATGGATTGAAGCTTGCATCATGCGATCAACGACGGCAGAGGCGACGGTGAATCAACTCCGAGAACTGTTCAGCAGGTTTGGTCTGCCCAGAACAATCGTTTCTGATAATGGACCTCAGTTCATTAGTCAGCATTTTGAAGACTTTGTGAAAAGAAACAATGTGTGTCACCTCCGCTGTGCGCCCTATCATCCTCAGTCTAACGGGTTGGCTGAACGTGCAGTCAGGACGATTAAGTTCGGCCTCGCTAAGTTAACTGGGGGAGATTTGGGAAAAAGGCTGGCGCAGATTCTGATCAATTATCGTCGGACGCCTTTACCGTGTGGCAAGTCCCCAGGGGAAATACTTCTCGGGTACCGCATTCGTTCGCGCCTGGACATAAGTGTACCTTTCCGGCCTGCGTTATTGTCCGACGATGTGCAGGTTCAAGGAGACTCCTGGGACCTCGGAGCACCGGTGTGGGTCCGCAACTTCGGCCAAGGTGAAAGATGGTCACCGGGGACCGTCCAGAACAAGGTCGGGTCAAGGATGCCGGTCATCGAGACTCCAGAGGGAACAGTCCGCCGACACATGGACCAGGTCCGCGGCAGACAAGGTCCGACTGAAAGTCGGGGCGGCCCTAAAGACGATTCGGAGAACGTCGGGCCGCCAGTGACACTAGGACAGCCGGACAGCCAGGAGCCACCGAGCGAGCAAGTCGTGCCAGCCCCCGACGGTCAAGACCAACCAGCCTTACGACGTTCAACGCGGACACGGAAACCGATCGATCGTTTGCAATATTAAGAGAAGAAGAAATGTTGCATTTTCATTGCTTACACCCTGTCTATTCTCTGTTATCAAGCCGATAGCAGTTTTCCCGTTGACGTCACCAGTCGTGGCGTTTTCTATATATCTGTGTTCAAAGCAATAAAGGGTGGTTTCCCATACTGGCCACCACAGGAGCGTGTCAAAATCGCGTCTGGCCTGGGCCGAACGGCGAATGGCAGCTAAAACGTAACAATTGGCCGATTTCAATCTTACTAATTTTTTTTTTTTAAGGGCTTCAAGAAAATCTTACTTTCACGACTGACGAAGTTTGCAGACAAAAATTATATAATCACTCCGTCGCAGTATGGGTTTTGTAAGGGTTAATTTACAGAACTTGCTCTCCTAGGGCAAAAAAAGAAAAAAAAAACATTTTTCGAAATGGTGAGGATAAAGGAATTACACTTGGCATTTTTATTGATTACACTAAAGCCTTTGAATATTTAAATCATAGCCTCCTGATAAAAAAGGACTGTAAAAATATGGGTTTTGTGGAAACGCGTCATCTCTTATTTCGCCTTGCCTTGCCCATCGTAAACAGTACCGTTCATATTAACGGTTACTCTTCAGACATTAAACCAATCGCATCCGGGGTTCCACAAGGCAGCATTCTATGTCCTTTCTCGTTTAATTTACACATTAACAACATTGTAAACTCAAATAAATATATAAATATATCATTTACGCCGACGATATTTTAATTTTTACAGGTGACTGCTGTCTTGAAATAGTAAATACGGCTAATCAAACTCTCCTGGAGCTTGGTATTTGAGCCTATCTAACGCGTTGAAAATAAATGTGAACAAAAGCAAGACTGTTTTGTTTCAACCCTAAGATATAAATGCTTCTATCACAACAGATGTCGTGTTGGGTTTGACAAATATAGAGGTTTTGACTAGCTTTAAGACACTTGGTGTTATATTTACGGAACGAATGACTTAGGATGACCATGTAAATCGTATTCCGGTAAAGTTGTCACGTGTTGTTGGCATATTATACCGTCATCGCTTTATTCTGCCAGCACGTGTAAAAATAATTATCGATAATTTATTATTTCTTTCGCATGTGCTCTATTGTCATCTTGTCTGGGGGAATACTAGAAAGGCAAATCTAAATAAGATAGATGCGCTTCAAAAAAGAAAACGAATTATAAGGAATGTTTTATATGATTACCTTGGCAAATCTCTTTTTGAAAGTTTAAATATATTGCATGTGTAAAACGTATTAATACTATTTATGCCTAAGTTACAAGTTAAATGTCATGAGTAACGTACGTCATATTGTCAAAGTAGCACCTCTGACGGTGAGAATTTCTACATATCCCGCTGGCAACTTAGAAAACTGGAAAGTGCCTAATTGAAGAACAACTTACGGTTAGCAGATGTCAGCGTGTGTACTTCCTAACCTACTTAATTCTCTGAATACTCAAAATATGCAATTTTTAACATCCAAACAGAAAACAATTCGTTCTTTTTTTTAAGAGTATCATGCCATGACCATGCATGACCAATCAAAGTTTTACTTCATGGACTCGTCTGTGTTTAGCTATTGTATGTCTGCTCGAAATAAGCTTAGTAACACTTTATTATCACTGCTGAGTCATGTTCTCTATGTCCCTGAATAAGTCTGTTTTTTTCTTGGTATAATTATTTCTCTTTTTGTTATTTGTGAATTGTTATACTTTGTCTCATCCTACGATGGACTAAAGGCCATAGCCACGGGCCGCCAGGTCCAATCACGTTCCACACTAAACTATGACATGACTAACATTGATTAGGGGTGGACGAATAATGCTCCGAACCCCAAAACGCTGCATCATTTCTTACTTCGACACTGAAACAGCCTGTACATCATGGCTTTTTTGCAATGTAAAGTGGTTGAGTCACTCACTGCTATTCAATTCGAACCACTGTCCGCCCATCCACATCAATGATCTGAGACGCGGGCACTAATACGTGCATCAAAGCTCAATACCGCGCAATTTCTAAGTGGCTCGTGATTGGATCTGGCGGTCCGTAGCTTTTGCCTTTAGTCCATCGTAGGGTGAGACGATGTATAGGGTTGAATTTGCCCCGTGCTGGAATGTCATATCTTGAATTCTTGTCCTTATTGATTTCGTTCTTTTTGTTTTGACCTATATGCTTTTTGCTTATTTGGTGTTCATTGCTGCCACTGCTACTGACTGGGCCGAGAACCCGTCAAGCTGCATTTAGGCAGCTTCTGTTGTCGGTTTTTGTCTATCATAAATGGAATCTGATGGAAAATACAATGTACTTATCAGATAAAGGCGGCGTTGAGGCGTTCGATCACGCACGAGTCACGTTCGAATGCTAGCGTCTGTCAGCCTCCGTTCATGCGTGAATGCGAAAACAAAATAAAATCAACAAAAAATGTACTGCCCCTGGCCTTTCCGTTCTACTGAAACGCCAAGAATGCAGTAATATCTTCTGTTCAAGTTTTCATTCATACAGCCTTTCAGCAACCCGAGTGAGCGTAAGAACGCGCAAACGAAATGCGACCTACAAATTTTCGATTTTGCTCGCTAGGGGCGGGAAGCTACTCAAGACTTGACAGCTACAGGCCTAAAAACGCGACTCATAAACCACGTGAACCCGATCCAGAAGTTGGGAAAATCTCCGAATTATAGGTTCTCATAGTCATGCAAAGCGACGCGACCGTCACGTGGCGGAAAATCCGGAACTTCACGGATCAGGAGCCGTCGCGGGCGAAGCATCGTCCGCCGTCCCCGCTTCCCGGACCAATGAGGAGCCGGCGGTGTTCCGGCGTCTCCCGCCGGCTCTCCCCATCCGCATCTGCATTGGGGAAGCGAAGAGCGCACTCCCCTCGAAGGAGGGGAGGGAGGTTGGGGACTGGCGATGGAATCGGGAGACGTCTGGTGGCGGGAAGGTAGGGTGCGCGTTGCGGGCTTGTATTTGTAGATCGGTCGCTAATTCGGCGCGATAGCGGGGATTACGACGCGCTCTCCCTTTCCCCGGCGCCATTCCATGCGTCGGATTCGGCTGCAGGGGATTAGCGTCCCTCCTGCTGCTGTATGGACGCCGCCCCGGCTACGGCTTTGGCTGTCGGCTTGGTTGTCGGCCGCCGGCTCGAATGCCGCGCCACCGGACGGGGAAAAGGTGCCATCCTTGGTCTTCGCTTGAATATTGAAGCTTCTGGTGGTGCGGCGTTTGGTTTTAGTTTTTTCGTGTTTTGTTTTTTCTTCTCTCTCTTAGCTTGCTTTTGCGTTTTGGTTAGTTTTTTTTCCCACCGAGCGTTTTTATTACTTACGTTGAGATTCTTTAATTGTTGTTTTTGGAAGCCGTTAAGGCCCGTTCCCACTCTTCCAGTTGAGTACGACCGAGAGAGACGGGACTTGTTCAAACCTCTTAAAAGTTCTTAGGCCGAGGGAACACACTGGCATTCTGGCGCCATCTATGCGGTAACCCTGGAACTGCATTTCACAAGAGCGAAGGTTTTGCAGGATTTCCGAGGTCAAATGCGCGTAATACCTACAAGAAAGGCTCGTTTATAACGTTGACAAAAGTTTTTCGAGCCAAGAAAGAAAGGATAACGCGCGAGAGAAATGAAGAAATGAAATGGTTTTCACTACAGGTTAGTGTCGACAATGAAGATAAATCGTTCCGTTCTAGCTGTTATTGTATTGTTGTGCTGCCGTGCCCCATTATGTGCATTTCTATGTTGACTGAATGTTGGCTTGTTTTAAAACTGCTACTTGCGGGAGACGTGGAAATAAATCCGGGACCGACTATCGAAGAATTGTTGCAAAAAGTACTTGACGGGCAAGAAGAGTTTGGTCGAGATCTCAAAGACACCAAGGAAAACCAGACACGATTAGAGAGTAACATGCAGGACATGAACAAGAAAATTGATAAATTAGAAAAAGCATTTCTAGATATTCAGGAAATCAAAGGAAGCGTAGAATCAGTGAGAAAAACTGTAAGGACACTCGAACAAACTGTAGAGCAGCAGGAGGAAAGAATGATTGAACTCGAAAACTACAATAGACGAAATAACTTATTATTATTCAGACTGCGGGAAGATGATGGTGAAACTTCTTCAGGACTAAAGGAAACAGTTGTGAAGGAAATATTTGCTAACAAGTTGGAAGTAACAGCCACGACAATCGAACGAATCCACAGGATTGGTCAGAAAAAACCGGGCACGTGTAGACCAGTAATTATGAAATTTATGGATTACAATGAAAAGCAAGAGGTACTGAAAAACTGCAAAAAGCTGAAGGGAAGTAAGCTGAGTGTAAGTTGTGACTATGCAAAAGAAACGTTAAATATCAGAAAAAAACTGTGGGAAAGCGCACAAACAAACAGGAAAAATGGAGATAAAGTGTTTCTTGCCCACGACAAGCTAAGAATCAACGACACAATGTTCTACTGGGACGTCGAAAACAATGCAAGGTGTCCAGTGCCTGATAAAATGAGAGGAGACCGGCAATGACTTTCACAATCCGTTGCAAAGCCGTCTGAGTTACGAATTATCACTTTTAATGCTAGAAGCATAGTAAACAAAGTGATATCTTTGGAGCATATAATAATGGTACACAACCCGCATATTCTTATCGTAACTGAAACCTGGTTGTCGTCTGAGGTGACAAGTGACCTTATTATTCCCCCGAACTACAAAATGTTTAGAAACGATAGGGGATCTCGTGGAGGGGGCGTTGCTATTGTCGTGAAAAGCAATATTTCTTGTTTGCTGTTGAACTGTGAGTTGAAAGAGACATTGTTCTGTAAAATTTCTTTTTGTAATGTATCTTTTGTGCTTGTGGCTGCCTATAGAGTGCCGAACGCTCCGTCCGAGTTTTTGGAGGATCTTGATAATTTGTTAAGGAAACATGTAAACAGCAATACTCGACTAATCATAGCAGGGGATTTTAACCTTCCCGGTATTGATTTGGAGCAACTCTCGGTTGGGTCTTTGGAAGTTGCAAGTTGCGAAAAATTGCCTGATATCGCGCTTAATTATTGTCTCAAACAAGTAGTTCAGGACTACACGAGAATTACTGAACACAGCAAGACGTTAATTGATTTGGTATTTTTGTCAGATAATATAAACGATTATTCCACCGCTGTAAATGAAGGCATATCAGATCATCAAATGGTTTCACTTAGTATTATGTTAAATTGCAGGAAAGAACAATGCGTTGCGAGAAAATCTTTAATAAAAGATTTTCACGGGGCAAATGACGTTGCGATTCTTGACCACTTGGAGATGGCATGGGATGATTTTAGGAATCTTTCTTATACCCATGGGGTGGACGACATGTGGCTTTACTTGAAGAATCTGGTATCATACTGTATTGAACCTTATGTTCCCACACGTGTAAAGCAAATAGCAAAGCATAATCCATGGATTACTCGTGAAACCATTCACCACAAGCGTAAGATAAGGCGAATGCGGAAAGCAAAAAACAAAAAGCGGGATGTCATCCAAGAGATTACCAGGACAATGAAGCGATTACTGGAAGAAGCGAAAGAAAGGTTCTTTGGGGTCACTCTACACGACTTTCTGAGGAGTTCACCGGGGAAATTCTGGAGGTACGTAAGCAATAAAAAGGAGCAAATTGAACAGATCATTGTAGATGATACGGTAGTCACGGAATGTAAAGATATTGCAAACAGGTTTCATGTGTTTTTTCAGTCGGTTTTTACGAGGGAAGACGAACAAAGCAAGGTCCCAATTTCTACCAGCGCAATGCCCCCTCAGATGACTGAGCTAATAATAACGCAGGGTGGAATTTTTGATAGATTATTGCATCTTGATCCGAAAAAGGCTCAGGGACCAGATAACATCCCCGGAGAATTTCTCAGAAGATACGCTGAATGGTTATCATTCTACCTAGAAACAATTTTTAAGAAGTCTCTAGAAACAACTAATCTACCTTCTGATTGGTTAAAAGCTAAAGTGGTGCCGATATTTAAAAGTGGCAATCGTCTACAAATAAATAATTACCGACCAGTGTCTTTAACTAGCACCTGCTGCAAAGTGATGGAGCATATAGTGGCAAAACATATAATTAAATTCCTGGACAGCAACGCTTTGCTTTATTCAAAACAACATGGCTTCAGGGAAGGTTTGTCAACAACGACCCAACTTGTAGAAACTTTTCATGATCTTGCGTCTGCCATGAATTCGAGACAACAAATTGATGTCGTAAGCATAGATTTTTCAAAAGCATTTGATCGCGTTCCGCATAAAAAATTATTAACAAAACTTAAAATGTTTGGACTCAACGAAAATATTATAAGTTGGATTGAGGCTTATTTAAGAAATAGATCGCAGACGGTTGAAGTTCAAGGAGCCCTTTCAGACTCATTATCGGTAACTTCAGGGGTACCACAAGGATCAGTATTGGGACCATTGTTGTTTCTTTTATATATTAATGATATCTCAATGGTAATTAAACCGCCAGTACAAATAAATTTGTTTGCGGATGATTGTTTGGTTTATTTGCCAATTAAGACATCGGAAGACCAGGCAGCATTGAATGACAGTTTGGACTCTATTAAGCAATGGTGCTTCCAATGGCAAATGGAAATTAACTTTAAAAAGTCGTCATATACCCACGTAACTAATAAGAAGAATGTATCTCTATTTCAGTATCGCCTTGGGAATGTAGAACTGTCAAGAACAGAAACGTTCAAGTACCTAGGGGTAACAATAAGTCAAAACTTAAAATGGCAACCCCATATTGTAAATATCTGCGCAGCTGCGTATAGGAAATTATGCATGCTTAGACATAAACTTAAAAATAGCAATAAGGAAATAAGACTTACAGCATACAAAACACTAATACGACCTACTCTAGAGTATGCTTCGGTCGTTTGGGACCCCGCAACCAAAACCGACATAAACAGGCTTGAGAGAATACAGAAGAAGGCAGCACGTTTTATAACTTCAGATTACAGATCGACGTCCTCTGTAACAGAAATGTTGAATGCTTGTGGACTTGAACCCTTAGCGGTTAGGAGAAAAATATCACGGTTAAAGCTTTTGTTTCTGATTTATCATGGCCAAGTAAAAATCAACCGCGACACTTATTTTAGGAACATTACCAACAGATCAGCTAGATTAAATCATTCTAAAGCATTGCAGTCATATATGGCCAGAATTGATGTTTTCAAGTATTCATTTTTTGCAAATACAATTAACGACTGGAATAAGCTTCCCGAGCATATTGTGAATCACAACGATATTTCAATGTTTGAGGATGCTGTTAGACTTCTTTACTGTGTTTAAAACGTAAGCATATCGCCTCGGTGTTATTTTTTTTTCTTATTTCGCTGTCTTTGAATTTAAATATGTATATATCGCGTGATTCTTTGAATGCTGTATTGAAGTTGTCTCTATATTGTCTTCTCTTTTTTTTTATCAGTTCGAATGTACACGATACGTGCCTTCGATTATTGTGGTCAGCATATTGTTATTATTACAGTGACTATCGCTTTTTTTTTCTTTTCTTCTCTTCTTTTTTTTTTTTCATTGTGCTATGGGTGCCTCAAATATCAAATTTCATAAATACGGTATTTTTCAAACTTTTTATTGGAGATATGAACTGTATCGCTTTGTTGTGTGCTGTTCCTCCCTGCCACGGCCCACGGGCCAGCAGTATGAATAAATAAATAAGTAAATAAATAAATAAATAAATAAATATATGCCGGACCGCGAAGTTTACACTGCTACCCAATAGATGGCACCAGTGTGTCCACTGTCCTCTCGTTGCAAGAGGTTTGAAGGAACCCAGTTTTAAGAAGTCGCAAGAGTGTGAATGGGCCTTTAACCGATTGCCCTTACGGAAAGAGGCCTGGCTGGGAACATATTTCTCGAGGATTTTATTCACTGTTGTTTTAGCTCTTTTTGTTTTATATAGCCACGTACTAAGTATATTTTTTTAATCCTGATTTTTGATTAGAAACTCTGGTTATGAAGAAGAAAGCTATTTGTTTTCGAGAACAGAGATGTCCTTCCCGATATGCGCAAACTCTCCGCGGCGCACTAGACTCTTTTTTTCTTCTTTTGTTATCGTTTAAAATTGTGGTTATTATTTCTTTGACATCCGTCTCTCTGCTGCTGGTGCTTTTCTTCTTCATTTTGTTAAAAAAACACAAGCAAATGTACTTCTACATAGAGCAACCTCTTGCGCGAGAATTCATATCCCATTTTCCCCGTTCGCGAATGTATTATTCAAAGGCTTCGTCCATCTGACTTCACGCATCCAGTGTCCATCTGCTATCCATCCATCCAATCTTGTTCTTCATTTGTTTCCCTGCTTTATTTCCCCAAAACGCCGTTCGTTCCCGACTTTCTCCCTACAGTTTTCTGTGCGGTAGAATACAAACGGCAAAGATAGGGATCAGATGGAGAGGGCAGAGAGCAAAGAGAGGGATCGTCGGCGCGAGCGAAGGGA
>JABSTQ010006509.1:0-31775 GCA_013358835.2 Ixodes persulcatus | reverse complement strand
GTAGGAGTTGGCCCACAAGTCTTGCAGGTCATATAAATGCACTGGAAGGTTTGGTGGAAGTGTGGAAGGTAAAGCAAAACAATTGTGATTAGGCAGTCAGGAGAACACAAACCGTCACTGCCTCTAAGGGTCGCGAGAGGGGGCAGAAGCACAGGCACTACCACTCTGCACAACCACAGCCATTCCACCAGAAGAGCTGTTGCAAGAAACCCAGTCCTTTCTAAAATCCAAGGTCGTCTAGTACCTGTGTACGAGTTTCATTAAGATGAATCTCCTTAAACCGATGGCACAGTTGGAGCTCATCGAGAAAAAGTTATCAATATTACGAAAAAGACCGCGGCGTTCCACTGCATAATATTATATTTTCAACCATTTAAAACAAAAGTATACCATAAAAGTGTATTAAACTATGTTCCTTAGGGCTTAAATCCATTTTCACATACACGCACTGTGTGTTTTAGGAGGAGGATCTTTCTGCCTCCGGGTAGAGTCACCAGAGGAAGAAACCTTGTCCATGGGCTCGTCTTCCTGCCAGCAACTGGCCCTTGGAGGTCGACTGCCTCGGCGCTTCCCCCGGGCCTCCTCTGGGAGCAGAATATGGGGAGGTAGGCCCCGCCCCAAGGGGTCGAAGCAGCCGGTTGAGCAGGGACGTCATCTCCTGTTCTGGGGTGGATGCTGCCTCGCAGCATCCACCTTGCGATTCGGAGGCGGTGCCACAGGCACCACTTTGAGGGTTTGGGGGGACCATGACGGGAGATCAGGTCGTCCGGAGACGTTTGCGTTCTCATCGAAACACTGACCGTGCTGTCCCCTGCGCACAGCCTGGGCATGACAGCCTTTTGATACAAAGCAAAACGCTTCTTAGCCTCAATGTAGGTGATGTTCTCGGTAACTTTCAATGCAAGGATTTCTTTCTCTTCTTTCCACAGAGGACAAGATCGGGAATATGCCGGATGGTGGCCACTACAGTTTGCACACAGAGGCTCATTATCGCACATGTCTGCGACGTGCTCCTGGATGGAGCACTTTGCACAAGTGTCCCTTCCCCACAGTTCCGTGACCCATGGCCAACCACTGGCACTTAAGCACGTTGAGGTTCGGCACATAAGGTCGGACCCGGCACTGAAGTTAACTTGCCTTTGCGGTGCGGCAGAGTGGTCGAATCGAAAGTCAAATGATGGTTTTGTCTTCCATTCCACACTGTATCGGCAGATAGCGATCCGTCGTGCAGCTATAACTTCTTGACTAGAGAGAAAGCCAACTATCTCTGGCTCAGATGAATCAAGAAGTCATCCTCAGAATGACCCCTTTAACACTGCTCAGTTTGCGGTGAGGACTGACGCTTACTTTGTAGACGGAGACCATGTTGATTTTAGAAGGGCATCACTTGCTGCTGAGTTGACCTCGACAAGGAGATCATTGGATCCCATCATCTTTGCAGCGTAATTTGCACCAATAACACCCTCAAGAACTTTGGAGACCAAAAAGGGGAAAGTTTTCCAAGTGGCTTGTCACTCTCAGAGTGCAATACAAGAAACTTCGGGAATTTCTGCAGTTCAAAAATTGTTTCACTTTTTTCAAGTGCTTCGGTGCGGACCCTTTTCAAAGGCCGATCAAGAAAAGATTTGTTGCTCGGCCCCTAAAGACATGGAGGAAGTTCAGTGCCCGGTGCTCCACCCACCACGAAGCCCAACAAGGAGGTAGGTAATTTGCAACAGCATGACTGCTTGGCTGACACAATTACTCTACCAGTGCTGCCCAGGCACTATACCCAAGTGTGGTTGCAGGACAGGACCTGTCCACTCATGGTTGGCCCTTGCTGCCCAAGAATGTGAAAAGGAAAGAAGAGAGTGTAGAAAAAAAAAAGAAAGAGGTGGAAGGAAAAGTGAAAAAAAGAGTGACTAACTGAATCATCCTGGTCGGGCCAGACAGGACACCCGTCTACAAGAGCAGGGGCCTAAGTGGTATATTGCCTAACCCGGGGGGCCCCCGAAGGTCCAAACAACCTCTGGCTCAGCTCAACAACCAGGATCGACCTTTCCCCAGATATGGGTTAAGCCACGCACAGCCAGGCGTGGGTGGGTGAACCCACATGGCTCAGGCTTCGTGGCGACACCAACCTGCTCTCTATGCGTGCAGCTGGTCCACGCTGATATCACCTGGCTTGTTGAAACATGTTTCACCAAACACGGTGCTCCTTCCCTCATCATATGTGCTTTCCACCTCCACTGGGTTCCAAGGAGTGGGTGCACTATTGAGTCGCTTATGGATGGATGCACGTAATCTCCCAGTTTGCTGGCTCTATACAGTAAAACACCTTTATACGAACTCCACAGGACCAGCACAAATTTTCGTTCTACAAGTTCTTTCGTTGTAAGGGTTCACGGGAAAAAATAGGACACGTAAGTTGAATGTGAACCATCGCGTAGTGCTGCACCTGCACGACAACGATTCCTGCGCGGTTTCCGTTAGTAAGCGATCGTGGTAGTAAACTTGCAGCTTAATCACAACACACTTGTCATACTGAAGAACGCAGATCTAGATTGGGAGGAAATTGGGCGGATAGTGTCGGGGAGTTTGGGCTCCCTTTGACAGAACTGGTTGCATCTTGTCGAAAGTCTGCACGCTCGTCAAAGCACTGCCCAGGCAGGGAAAAGGGGTTGCAGCTGCCCACGAAGATACCTCTCTCATAACAAAAAACATAATTTTGCACATGTCCGAGTGCTCCAAGACCACTAACATACGTGCGAAGTAAAGTATGCAACGGCTTCTTCCCGCCGCTTCTCATTACCCCGCAGTGTGTGATCAGTTATTATGTTTACATCAAATCCTACTTTTTTGCAGCGGAGCTGTTAAGGGCTAGTTTCCCCAGTATTGTGTCCACTGATCTCTATTGTAGTAGGCTGGATCGCGGACCTCGGCAGCTGGGGCCGAGTGTCGCCACCGGCGGCCATTGATTGACACCAGCCAATGCATGGGACTCTATGGGAAGAAGAGAAAAAGTGACGTTTTCCCCTGTTTCTAGGCTGTTGTCGGCACTGAAACTTTTGGATGCTTTTCGATAAGCCCGTCAAATAGCTTGCGTACAAACATTAAAACTGACAGCCCTCGCAGTTCTTATAAATAAATATTTTGTGGTCGAGAGTAACTCCGCTGTAGTGCAACTCAATGAGGCGAGAGTTACTTAGAGTTACCGCGGAGTCGGTGGTGGTTTCGTTGAGTTGGGTTTAGCAGACGACAAGCTCGAAGGCTTTGCTACGCGGAATTCGCTCACTCCCAGAAAGCCGCTGTCGAGATGGAACTTCTTTGTCATTCATCAACTTCTGGACTTCCCTAAGGACGGTCTTATTGACGGCAAGTTCCTTTGCTTACTCCACTACGAGAGCAAGCTTGCCAGCTCAGCCGTAGGTGCTCCGGTACGTTTGATTTTTTTATTCGGCGACCGGACGTTTGACAAATACCGATTCGATCTCCAAACACCCGACATAAGGATCGCAGCACACCATAAAATACTCGCCTCCGAGCACAGCGTACATGCTTCATATTCTTACTTTCGTGCTTTTCTCACATAGACTTGCGTGCATTGCCCGGTGTCAAGCAATGGCCGCCGATGGCGACACCGACGGGCTCCCGATCCGCGATCCAGTCTACTAAAATAGAGATCAGTGATTGTGTCTGCCAGCCAACAAATTATGACACAAAACTCTGGACAGCTACCACCTTCTATAAGCGATGGCAGCAACCAGACCAACTGGCTTGCAGGTTGTCTGGTTGCCACCGTCGCTCATAGGTAGCGGCAACCTTTCCAGCCTTTCCACTCTGGCTTGCCGACTTGCGGCCGTCCATCACTCCATTCCCACCATAGTACAGCTTCGCTGGTCTTCCTTCTTCACCAAAGTAAAAAAGCTGAAGTTTTTTGGGTTTTTTTCCAGTTGCTGGAAGATGTAGTAATGGGGTGCTAGTGCACTATAGACAGACACGCGGAGCGGCTCTGTTTACCAACACGGCCCGAAGGCCGCTCACGTGCGGAAGCTATGTGGGCAAAAGCGGCCCGGCTCACCGTGCTTTCGCCATTGCGTTGTGTGGCGTGCGCTTGTTGTTGACGTTGTAGGGACGCTTCTAGCTTTATTTTTGCGTCGTATTTCCTGACAAAGGATGTCGTATGCTATGCCCGACTATTTGAGCTGGCTACCCGAGCCTTAACGGAAGCGGTATCGAAGCAAACAAAGCGTGGACGGCGTTGCCTTCGAGCATCCGTACACCGCAAACAAGGCCTGCTGGACTTAATTCACTGTTTGTGGGTTCGTTCTAAACGGGTTTCACTGTACTTCCCAAGTCTTTAAGAAATTACACTTAAATTTTTCCATGTTTTTAGGCGTCAAGCCATGTGAATTTCTGAGGTTTTCTGCGTTTTTCTTTGCGTTTTTTCTCGTGAGTATTTAGATGAAACCGTAAAAAGAGATAAAGTAATTATGCTCAGTTTCTGCATGAACATAATGTGTCAAACAGTAAAACGTGTTCAATCATAATTAAAAGGTAACGCAGAAGTAACGTGCGTCAGTGGCGTCACAAGGGGGGTGCGGGGGGGGGGGGGGGGGGAACCGCACCGGGTGCAGAGCTCCGGGGGGTGTCGCGACGGGCCATGAGAAGGGGGGGGGTCGCGGCGGGGGGGTGTCGCCAACGGCCACCGCCCCGGGTGCTGCTGACCCCAGTGACGCCACTGACGTGCGTTACTTTTTATTCGGCAACGGTAACGCATTCCTTTTATTTTTTAGGCAACGTAGGTCGGTAATGAGTACCTTTTATTGCAAGTAACGAGTAACGTATTTCGTTACTCTTTTCCGGTAACGCCTACAACACTGCCGTTCTGTCGCCGATCCCCTTCTGCTCGGTAGCACGGGCGCGAGCCTCCGACGAGCGCTTGGCCGGTGCTTTGTGCGCGAACACCGTGGGAATAAAATCCTGGTGGTCTCAATCAGACAACGGTTTCCCTGGACATAAGCAATCCTCGGGACGGAGATTGAATGGAAGCCGCACTTGCCTTCAAGAAAGTGTCTGCCGCACGAACGGTCGTTCGCGCAAGGCAACCATTTTTTTCAATCCACGGATATTATCCACCTTCTGTGTTTTTCAGAGTCTGTGGGGAACTTGTGGAAACTCACTCCGCTACTTTTGCTGTACCTTTTGATGCAATTCACGGCAACACAGCTTCGCGGCACGCTGAAATGCTATGACTGCCCATGCGAAATGTGCGCCCTTTTGCCCACACCACCCCGCTCCCGGCGCGATCGCAGCGCCGCCGCAGTTCCGTGACGTCAAGCCCGCGTGTCAGTCTATAATAAGCGATGGCAGCAACCAGACAACCGGCTTGCAGGTTGTCTGGTTGCCGTCGTCGCTCATAGATGGCGGCAACCTTTCCAGCCTTTCCCCTCTGGCTTGCCGACTTGCGGCCGTCCATTACTTCCTTCCCACCATAGTACAGCTTCGCTGGTCTTCCTTCTTCACCAAAATAGAAAAGCTGTTTTTTTTTGTCTTTTTTCCAGTTTGCTGGAAGATGTAGTAATGGGGTGCTAGTGCACTATTTATTACAAGCGTCGAAATTTTGGCTACGCAGCATGGAACGGCTGTTTCAGCATAGAAATTGCAACGACATGAAACAATTCACAGATATCAATCAGCTTCCCCATCTTTACTACAGATATCCATCAGCTTCCCCATCTTTACATCTTTACATGGGGAAAGTGGTGATTTTTGAGAGATCACAAAACATTTTTATTTTAAGAACTAGTCAGCATATGGCTAATTATGTTACATCAAAATACAGCCAATAAGCTGCACTTTAGCTGAAAAAAAGGTTTATACTAATGTCGGAAAAAAGTCAGAAAAATTTGAAGGCTGAACATGGAATTTGTACAGGAATGAAAACAAAGTTTAAACATTTGAAGCTGCATTACATCATACTTACTATGTTTTTTTTTTATATTCTAAATATACAAAGTGTGCCCCATACACACCACTATTACATCTGTAAGTTAGAGAGCTCTAGCTAATTGTGTCCTTTTTTTGGTCTGTTGGCAAGCGTGCTTCCGTGGCGTCATGACATTCAGAGACGCTGTTGCATACGAAGGTGCATGTCCTCCAGAACACTAATTTTTGCACAAAACCTTGGTTTGTCATAGCCTTGCTCTAGCTTAGTGGGACCTTAAGTACCAGTCATTTAACATATTCTGTGTTCAAAAATTTAAAATAAATCGGAGCAGCAACGTTGCACCACCTAAAGCTATGGATGTGAGAGAGAAATTTTTGCGCTTGAAGCCGAGAGAGAGTGTAGGACATGTCGACGGCTTCGGCCGCTGCTGCATTTATTTACGGTGCCTTGCCTCACACGTCGCTCGATCGCTATGACCTACGTGAAGCCTCCAGAAAATTCATAGTAGTGGCCATTTACACCTTCCAATGCCACCGTTAAACGGGATGATTCGGAAAATACATGTTTGTTCTAGCCAGGGTGTAGGAATGAAACGAAAACGAAAAACAAAAAAGAACCATATTTTTGGGCGGAACAAAAGCATAATCAAAACATTATTTAATATTTTGTTCCAGAGTGAAACCGAAAAATTTTCTGATTCGTTTTCGGTCCCAGGGGAAGTGCCAGGATTTCAATATCTTCTTGTCCCTAAAGGAACCAGAAGAAGCCCTTGAAGTGCTTCTCAAAAGCAGAAGAGGCTGGCACAGACCCTCATTTAAGGAGTGAGCTAGGCCCACTGGACATAGCATACTTGCTCGAAATGCTGGATTTGTGGTTCTTGGATCCACATTGGTGGATCCAAGAGCCACGAATGTATTGACATTTTGGGAAGAACAAAAGGAACACCCAATCGGAACTGTGCACTTTAGCACACAGTTCCGACTGGGATGTGTACCAGCCACACAGGTCAGCGTGGAGCGGGCATTGTCAGCATTCAAATTTCATTTTAATAGAACGCAGTGATGGAAGCAGCATTTGAACCTTTTGTAGCAGGTTCTGTAGCATTAAAAATACTGGTGTGGAGCAGCCGCTAACACTTTTGGAACACATGCAAATGAAAAAAAAAAAAAATGTGATTGCATATCTAAATGAGTATGTCTGTGATAATGATTACCAGTTCCTCTTTGATACTAGAGCAGAATACTAATCACATTTTGTGCTAAAAATAATTAGGATGCAAAAGAAACAGATAGCCTTCTCTTTTTTGAAATAAGGCTCTGGTCAGACCAAGGTCCATTTAAAACGGGTACTAAAAAAAGTTGAAAAATAAATCATAGCCTAACCCTTCAGTTGCAATAAAGCCTGCCTCTCATCCCTGTTCTACACTCGGCAGTTTAATTGGCCTGTAAATATAATTTCTGCAAAATGCCAGCAAAAACCAGCATATCCGCTACACCGATAAAAATGCGTCCCCCAAGTTTTATGAACCTGCCAAACTCAAAACTCTAATATCAAGAACTACAAAAACAACCACTGACAAATATTATGAAAGCCTACACTTGTGCTTTAAAAGTGACACTGCTCTTCAGCAGCTCTGAAACTAGAGTTAAATCAAAGTTTTCAGCTAGTTCATTCGATAGCTGCACAAGAACTATCGTATTTACTCAAAAATAGAGACCAGTGTTTTTTTTTTTCTCTTATCTTTTTTTTTTTTTGGCGGTTTCCTTTTTTTGTATATTATTAAAAATTAATCCGCAATGAAGACAAAGAAGGTTGATCCGTAATAATCCTGAGAATGAATTCCGTGCCTATTGCGCTAACTCTCCAACAGGTCAGTCGCTGCTCCTAGCACTCCAGTGCAAAGCAGTGAAGCCCGACACTTGTACGCTCATGTGTGGTGAGGTGTAGTGAAGGTTGACAGGAGCGGCGCAAGTGCCAGGGTACTCTATGGTCACGGCGCGAAGGCATGTGGCAGACATGATAATCGAGTGATTTCACCAGCAGCACAAGATCCTGGTTTTGTCTTATCACAGTATACCACCATCCTACTATTTTGCAAAGTTTTCTCAAAAGACTTTTAGTTCCTGACCTCACAGACATCGTCTGGTAATTTAGACGATGTCGACGATCAACTGGCCAGCACATCAACCGGCCAGAGTGATTGACGAACAATCCCTATACTTCGTTTCACCTAAAGTCGACGCTACAGTCGACTCTACGGGCCAATGGGACCAATTCAACAGCATAAAAGCGCGACATCACGGCATTCATCTCCCTGTACGTGTTTTTCATCGGCTAAACCAATCGGGTGCAGTGAATGCCCCGTGACTCACGCTTTTAGTATGCGTGTTCGAGGTTGCATGCGTTCGAGCTTTCGATTGTGCTCAGACCAAAGATGAAACAAACTATATGGCGAGTAGAGACGCCGTGAAATATACGCGTACCATTTTTTTTTTCTTCTACTTTTCTAAATATTAGGACCGACCAATATTAAATTATTTTTATATTTTGCTTTAAGCCCATCCTGGTGCAGTTATGGCGCAATTTTGAGCGAAAATGACGCTTCGGCACGAGATGTAGCAGACTTTCGTTCATGGCGCAATTTGGCGCAAATGGTGCGGCACTTCCATCACTGGGAACGGAGGTCTCGCATTTCATTGAGTACTCTGATGACGTGCTGCTTCTGAGATCATGCTCAGTGCCACGAGCCATTCTTCCTTGCGGTGTCCTTCACCGGGATTCTCCCGTTTTCCACTTTTACAATAAGTGCATACTCGCTAGAGTTTTTAATTACATACTTTCTGACAAAAATAAGGGTTTCATTTTCTTCTTTTAATTATGGTCCTGAATTTTCTTCGCATGCAAACACAAACCGTTACGAATCATTATATACCATGATTTTTTTGTTCCGAAGAAGAACCAGAACGGAACATTTTTCTATGGAACGAAACTAAAAAAGAACAGACCGAAAAATGTTTTGTTACGATAACCTTGTTCTTGCAGTCATAAAAACACATTCAACACATGGAAATGGGTCAGGATTTAGTTCCCCTTTGTTAAACAGGCATTTTTGTAGTAAAGCATTTGTTATAAAGGCGTTTGACTGTAAATCCTATTGCATTTCAGACAACAATGCTAGGAAGGTGCACCAAGTCTGGTAAAACTGGTAACTGTGGGTCCTTACCAATGACACCGAACAAAGAAAAAGTGGCATATCATCATATGGGATGAAAGCAAGGTTCTCCCCAGGAATTTCTGACGGGTGGACATTACCGCATCTGCTTATGACCTCTAGCGCTACCTTGGGAGGAGAATGAGCGTTCGTCGATGCCTAGTATATTTTTGCGGTAAAAAAAACCCCTGTATTTGTTTTTTTTGCGACACCCTGCACATATAGATATATATATATATATATGTGGATGGTTTCATCTCAAATCGTGCAGGCAAAAAGGGTCGAATTTTTAATTTCGCTGCAAAAACTATATGTTATGGCGTCGTCTCTAAAAACACAGTAGCCACAAACCGCAAGTTTGTCGGATATTTGGTTCTCGACTTACGAATTTTAAAAGAGGCCGCGGCGGAAAGCAGTGTTTTTCACATACGTCGTGGGTCGGATGTTTCGCTCGATCTCCCGTCGTAGATTTTCAGTCCACATTATATTTACTTTTTTCAAGCACTCTGTAGACACAGATAAAACGCTCTAATACCATGAAATAATTTTAGGCGTTTTGCTTTTTTTCTGTAAAAATGTAAAAAACGCCCCCTCGGTCAATTGTTGACAAACTTTGACAATTAAATACTGGCGATCTACTTGAGTTACATCAATATTTTTCATGTCCATGGAGAGCCCAAAACACGCTCTTTATAGATATTATAAAATCATTTAGCTGTATTAAATATACTTTGCGGGACGTTTACGTTAATGTTATGCGAAAACCAAAAAGCACCAATTTTAAGATAGATTTTCTAAAAAAACCCATTTTTTATTTTTTTTTTATTTTTTGTTAAAATGTAGATATGATAGTTGTGTACTCGAAAAGCAAGTCGAGAAAGTGTATATTTTGTTTGTATGTTCTATATTTAAGCCTCAATATCGGAAAAAGACGTCTTCGTTTTGCAAGACCCAAGTCAGACAAAAAAAGACGTGCGCTTCTATGAATTGTAAAAAAGTTTTCGTGAATTTTCGTCTGCGTTTTGTAATCACTTATAAACGCATTTTGTGGTATTGAATAGTTATTTATGTTTTGAAAAGAGCGGGAAACCATGAGAAACATATCTAATCAAATCAGCAGGCCTAGTAGACCTTCAATATCGAAGAGGCACAGACATATTTTTTCGATTTATAAAACTTTCACTGTAAACTACCATGACTAGCTATTAGCTGTCATATTACTAAGACATAAAAAATCACCACATCATTGATCTATTATATACCATTCTTTCCGAAACCAAACGCTAGGGTTTGTTCACCGCACATCGCACAGATCACCAGGGAATGGCCTTTCACTTCCGTAATACACAAGTGATGACACAAAAACGATCCGAAACACACGGAGAGATTGTCACGGAGAAGGGTAGGGAATAAAAATAAATAAATAAGAATAAAATTACCCAACTCCGACCTTAACGAAAATTGCGGTAAAAAAATAAAAGATTTAGGTTCGAGCGGTGGCAAGGCGATAGGTCCACGCCTGGTGGAGAGTCAGACAAAGAAGTCAACGACACGTAAAGGAAAAAAAAAATTAATTAAGACAGAAAAACTCAGCCGCACGCGGCAAGAATAAAAACCAACTCCTCCGGGCATTCCCTAAACGGGACACAACCAAATGCGTGCGAACACACTCTCTACAGCACCGTCAGGCCGCTACGCCATGAAGAAATAAACCAAACAAGTAAACAATGCTAACAAACAGTTAGTAACGAAACATAAAAAAAAAAAAAAGTTCAGCAGAACCGCACCCGAGAAACAAAGTTCAGCGGAGTGATATAAAATAAAAAAAGTCTTAACTGACCGACGCCGAGTCCAGTCCCACGACACTGAAGCCTGGCAGGATGATGGCGTCCAGATGATGCTCGAATCTATTCTTCACTCTGTTCCGCACATCCGTCGGGGCTGTGCGGAACAAAATCAAGAATAGTTTCAAGCAGCGGTGCGCCAGAAGGTAACCGAGACGTAACATGCCTCGAGCTTCATATCGTGAGAGGAGCTTTCGAGGTAGTTACTGCATGCAGTTACTCAAACTTTCTCTTTCCCCTTCCCTTTTTCAAAAGAACACGTCAGCCGGCGCTAACTTTTCATCTCGGGAGAAGACCACTCTTCACAAACGGTTATAGTTGACAAGGAGGCTGACTTCGACCCAACTAGTCTCCGGGCAGAATAGACACAAGTATATTTACCAACACGCTCGTTTTTGATGCTAGTCTCCGGGCTTTGCTGTTTACAAAAGAGATAACCCTTCGGAGCTATCGGATTTCCGCGGAGGGAGATAGAGTACATAAAATTGAAAGAATAAAACACGGAGGACAAGCACAGGACAACCACTTTGCAGAGCACGGCCATTTCTAGGATAGGGCGTTCGAAGCTTGGGCAAATACGCGGTATCGTTTCACACGTGCACGGATGGCTAGTTTCAAAATTTTCCCACATCCGTAACGAAACTGGCCCATCTTCGTGTGCGTGCCCGCGCCGCCGGTTTTAGCTCGCACGCGGCGTTGTTTTGGCAGGCAGAACTGTTGTTGACCGTCGATATTGTAAGGCCGTGGTGTTCTCATCCTCCCAGGCAACAGTTCCTTTGCTTTCCCTTCTGCAATACTCTGACTGACTGACTCCTCCTGGGTGGCCATCACTGTTCGCCGCGTCAACGACACATTCGTACCATTTCACTCCTCGTGACACAGGGTGCGCTGCTCGCTTTACTGTCACGGGCTGTCCTATCTAACACAACGAGCGCGAAAGGTCGTGGTCATCTGCTGGTTCCGAAAGGGCGGGACGTTAATATAGGCCAATGAAGGCCCCGAATCAATACGACGTCTGCCGATTTCTATACATTAAAAATTTACGACGCCTGCTGGTCTGTTAAGAAGTGTCGCTTTCTCTTTCGAACTGCTCCAATGTAGCCTGCCGCCTATAATAAAATTTAAATTATCAATAAATATAACAGGGTGGAACTACTGTATTTCATTTTTACGTGGGAGCTTTAAAAAAAATGCAAAAATATTTCAAAGTTTGTGAAGACGCGCAATTCGCAAGTCCCTTTCAAGCCGTAAAAACATGTTTTGGTACGATATTGATGCTTAAATATAGAACATACAAACAAAATATACACTTTCTCGACTTGCTTTTCGAGTAGACAACTATCATATCTACATTTTAACAAAAAAATAAAAAAAATAAAAAATGGTTTTTTTGAGAAAATTGATCTTAAAATTGGTACTTTTTGGTTTTCGCATAACATTAACGTAAACGTCCCGCTAAGGATATTTAATACGGCTAAATCATTTTATAATATCTATAAAGAGCGTGTTTGGGGCTCTCCATAGACATAAAAAATATTGATGTAACCCAAGTAGATCGCCAGTATTTAATTGTCAAAGTTCGTCAACAATTGACCGAGGGGGCGTTTTTGACATTTTTGCAGAAAAAAATCAAAACGCCTAAAATTATTTCATGGTATTATAGCGTTTTACCTGTGCCCACAGAGTGCTTAAAAAAAGTTAATATAATGTGGACTGAAAATCCACGACGGGAGATCGAGCGAAACATCCGACCCACGACGGATGTGAAAAACACTGCTTTCCGCCGCGGCCTCTTTTAAAATTCGTAAGTCGAGAACAAAAAATCCGACGGACTTGCGGTTTGTGGCTACTGTGTTTTTAGAGACGACGGCATAACATATATTTTTTTCAGCGAAATTAAAAATTCGACCCTTTTTGCCTGCACGATTTGAGATGAAACCACCCATATATATATATATCATACAAAACGCCAATGTCAAACCTCTAACATTTTTTTTTCTTTCTGTGTTGTTTCAAAATCGTCACTCGCGACATGTTTTAGACTAAATGACTACCAGGTTTTCTTTTCCGCCAGCTCTGCGTGATGGTCAATCTACCTCGTTTATTCCTACTGGCTACTGCATGTCAGGAACATTGGTGGTTTTGATAGAACCGAGTTGGATGGACATCCGAGAATTATTATTAGTTAATACCCTGAAGGCGAGACGTACTGAATACATGTAGCGATGTAGGAGTGTGGCAGATTAAGAAACTGAGACATTTTTTTATTATAAGCTCGACCACTGAGTCTAACAGAGTATTCTTAATCCTAAAGTTAGATTGAACGGAAATATATTACCACATACACCACTCGCCGGCAGTAACTCTGTCAAATGGCCACAACATTTCAAGATCTCTCCTCCAGGTCATACTTGAGAAAAACTAATATTTTTATTGTTCGGTTAATATCGGTTAAAACCGGTTACCGGTAAATAATTTACGGTTATGGTTTTTGTAAATTTCAAATAACAGTTTCGTTCCGGTTACGGTTATTGAAAAAATTTTGTTCCTAAACGGTTTTCGGTTTCGGTTACGGTTTGAGTCCCTGGCCCGCGCTTTGTTTGAAGCAGTGTGGCAGTAGCGACAGTCAGCGACGCGATAGCGAACGATAACGTGGCGGTGCGCGGACCTGCTGAGTACGACGGCGACGGTCTGCAGCCATGTGCGCAGGCAAAATCGCTTTGTCATCCCACGGCATAAAAAAAAAATCAAGCGGTGGGCGGTCAGTTGGAGCGGTGGGCAGCAAAGCCACTGCTGCCCACCGTGAGGAGAACCCTGGACGAAAGTGATGCAATATGCATCGATGCGACACCACTCACCCTTAGATTCGCAGAGTTTCCCACTTCGGCCAAAAGGTCCATGACGTTGAACTCGCGACGCTCAGCACTTGAGGCCGAAGGCAGAAGTGCTCCACCGGGGCACATGATATTCCGAATGTACTCTGGGTGTGGGTGGTGGTTGTTGTAGAAGACGGAGAGCTCGGCAGCTGCCAAGGCCAGTTCAAGGGACAGGCTCTTGATGACGTTGAGGGGAGGTCCAAAAGAGTGCAGAGGGAAAATGTAGCCCTTCGATGTCTCTTGGGTGTAGCCAAGCTGTTTCAGGATTGTCTTGGTACCCTGGAAAGAGTCACTTTTGCTACTGGCTCCAATGTGCACGCCACAACAGTGTGACCAAGTGCATAAAGGGTCTGCCTAGAAAGTATGACACTATTCAACAGAATGCTCGGTGTCTTAAGGCTGCTTCACACATTTGTGTTTGGTTGCAGCTGAGTGCGTTGCGATTCGTTACGATGAGAGCACCTGCGATTTCCATATATTTCCCATTGATTTCGAACATCGTTCTTTCAATGTGGGCTCGAAAAACATCTGACAATATTATAAATGACCACTGTTCATGTGTATATTTCATCTCGCAAATGCTACAAAACATACACTCTAGCGCGTGCTATAAGATATATGTGCGGACACTGCGTAGTCACAGCTCCAAGATAAAGTCCTCTCCTCGCCTTGGTTGCAACCGGCACCAGCTGAGGACTCTTGGAATATCAGCTAGTGGTTGCCTGTCGCAGGTATGGTTACCCATGCTTCTCTATGGGGGACATGTTTGTTTTTATAGTCGTTTTCTGGGTGTGCCGCGACATGTAGAACTTGGCACTTGCGCTACGTGTGTTGCTTAGACACAGCTTCGGCATTGGCCCTAGTCTTGTGCCTCAACGGTGGCAAGAACAGCTTTATGAAAGGATTGAAGCGTGCGAGATCTCCGGAGCAGTGTTCAAGCCAGTGTTCATCAAGGTCAGGGCAGACGCTCCAAGCGGAACCCGCACGAGCAGAGGTGCTATGACAACGAGACACTCCTTTGCCTTGTCTTTGTTTCTTTTTTCTATTTAATTGCACCGTCTGGTTGGCGTAGACTGCCGGAATAAGCTATTGGAGTCAATAGGACTTCATCAGGTTGATTGTGTCACAGCATTTGACGCACTGTGTGTGCGGCAAATGCTGTGACACAGCTAACATAAAATCCCATAAGGGCACCCTCCCCCAAAAGGTCGCCAATCCCGTTTCTCTAGCTAAATATCCGTTACATAAAAGTTCCAAAACATAGCCCACCCGCCCCCGATTCTCGTCGGATATCACGCGATGTTTGACGGGAATTACATCCATTGTGCGATCCGCGGTACCGGTACGTGTGACAAGCAAGTTCTCAGCGGGTTCACACGTTTTTGTCTGCGATCTGTGCATGCAATGTGCCATAGAGAAATGCAGTTCCAGGGCCACCTTCACAGATGGCGTGTCAGTGTTTTTTCTTAATGTAAGAAATCAGAAGAAAGCACAAGGCTGCACAGAGCACTTGGTTGCAACCAAGCGCAAGTGTGTGAACCAGGCTTTACACCATACTTCTGCTAGCAGTTAAAGGGCAACTCCGCTTCATTTTTGATATTTAGAAAACTATGCAGCCCTCTTCAGTATTATATAGACCTTTCTAGCGGCAGTCTCGAACGAAGCGATTTACAGCGCGCGTCCCTGGTTTTGAGAGGGTAGCCAGTGTTGCCCGATTGCACTGGGCTGTGGGTTTTCTAGTCAGCGGCCTGTGGCAGCATGCGTAGGTGCACTTCCGGACGCTGGGGGAGGCTAAATTGTCGCGTTCTATTTTTTTATTTTGCGTTCTATGGCGAATAGAATTTCTCGGGGTTTTTAAGAATGCATTGTACTATTTTTGGTAACAAAAACAAAGAAATCAAACTTGTTTTGGTGACTCCGTGCGCGACAGGACAAATGCAACTGGAATGTTTGTTTCATTTTATGTTGATCTTTCTACGGCACCATACACTTCCAATTTACAGTGTCGACGATAGTCACTTCACGACTATCGGACAGAATGCGGCGTGTTTTGGAGCAGATGTAGAAGAAAGATGCTCTTTTGCACAGCTTCAAAGCAAATGAACGAACGTGTCTATTCCGTGGCCACACCCCGGACTTGACCCTATCAGCTATTTTTCGCGAAGACCCGGAACACAGCCGGGAAGGCTTTTTGGAGATTATCTCAACGGTAATAATCCTCCAAGAACGTCGAACTGCCCGCGTCGCGGGCTGCTTGACGTTCGCTCTCTTCGTTCGTTTCCTGCGAAGGTCGAGCAGGCTACGAGCCCTGGTATTCCCTTGTTCTCACAGTGGAAGATAACACAGAAAGGGTAAGCACACCAAAAAGGCAAATAGAGTAAAAACTTTCATGAAAAGTCAGCGAGCTCCGTATGCACAATGCAGGTGGGGAGTCACGCTGACCGGGTTTCCACAGCTCAGGCGGGTGGCAGAAATATCTGGCTGATAGGGGTCGCTCGATTCGCAAAATGGCGGCGGCCAGAGAGCTCTTTTTGCAAAGGTCTATAGGAAGACCCCATGTCAAATATTACGATCTAATTCCGTCTATATATTTAATAAACTGGCCAGCAAACTTTCAAATGAGCCAAGTCGCCGAAATCTTCCAACTCTAGTGTGCGACGTGACGCACAATCGTCAGCGCAGTCAATGCGACGGAGTTGGAGCGGCCAACACTGAGCCACTACGTCAGAGGCCTGTCTACGTCATTCTCACGTTTTGTTTGTTTTTACTTCTCAGAGCAAAATTGAACGATGACGTCATGAGTTTCTCCTCCCGGTGTAGGCTCAACGGCGTCCACGTAATCACCGTAACGCAGATGTGCTAGTTTGCGCTGCCCTGAGCACTTATCGGTTTGTTTCTCCGCTCCCCCTCTCCTCTTTCGTCTTCTCCCCTTCCCCTCTCCCCCGGGCCATCACCGTCCATGCCATGCGAAGCGACCTGCCCCCGTCGCGTGCCCTGTACCTCGCCCCCACGAACGTCACAAGACCATGTGGTTCGACGGCCATGACTCTGACGACAAGAGACCAATGTTGCCTGACGCAACCGAAGTTTCGGTTTCGGTATCAGCTTATGTTTAAATTAAGATTACACAAATAATATTACACATTTCGCGAATCCGAAGACGTAGAGCAGTTTAGTAGTGCTTTGTGAAATGGAATCACATGTAAGCCTAAATTTTTCGGAATTGAGCGGAGTTGCCCTTTAGGGCCCAATCACACTCTTGCGATCTCTTAAACCTGGGTTCCTTAAAACTTCTTAAACCAGAGGACACACTGGCGCCATCTATTGGGTAGCAGTGTAAACTCGGCGGTCCGGCATATTTTTTTATTTCTCTCGCGCATTATCCTTTCTTTCTTGGCTCGAGAAACTTTTGTCAATGTTATAAACGAGCCTTTCTATGGGTATTACGCACATTTCACCTCGGAAATCCCGCAAAACCTTCGCTCTTGTAAAATGCAGTTCCAGGGTCACCGCATAGATGGCGCCACAATGCCAGTGTGTTCCCTCGTTCTAAAAAAATTTAAGAAGTTTTAAGAGATCTCGTCTCTCTCAGTCGTACTCGGTCGCAAGAGTGTGAACGGGCCTTTAAAGGGCAACTCCACTCAATTCCGAAAATTTTGGGATAATGAGGAATTTCAATATTAAAAAAGCACTAATAAAAGGCACTATGACATTTGCTTTCTGAAAAATGGGTTGTTCAATCGTACATTAAACATGAGCGAAAATCGAAACCGAAACTTTGGCTCCGTCTGGCAACATTGGCCTCAGGTCGCCGAAAACATGGCTATCACATGATACAAGATGTCATGTGGTCCTCTACACAACGACGGGCGGGATCGAGGCGGGCTGGCAGGCCACAGATGGGGCAGGCGTGTGCCAGGCGCAAGTATCGTCTGCACCGCACTCTTCACCAAATTTTGATGTCTACAACATCCGACAACGTCTGCACAACTGCGGCATCAGTCTGTGCACGTAGTGTGAACGAAACTCCGAGAGACAACAATCGCAAACTGTGAGACGACGACGGCGGTTCTGACGTAGGAGACGGCGGTAACGGCGGGATGGCCAGAGGGCTCTCAAGAAGCGCTCCGCGCAGGCGCGTTATGCCGATCACATGGACACTGCTGAGCACCGAGAAAAAATGTTGCTGATGTCACCCGTTACGCTTGTCCGGAGAAGTAAAAACAAACAAAAAGGGGCAAGGGTGATGTTTTGCTCAATTCACCCACTAGAGTCGGCTGATTTCGGAAACTTGGCGCGTTGCAAAGTTCGCTGGACCGCTTAAGAAACATGTAGACAAGACTAGCTCGTAATATTTTACGTGTGGTCTTCCTAGGTGATACTGAAGAGGAGTACATTGTTTTTAAAAAAAAAAGTGAAGCGAAGTTGCCCTTTAATGCTTGTAGTAGTTGTAGGATAGTAGGGTACTACTTGGGAAGATTGTCAAAAGCCCCACTGCCCATTAAGTCTGACATGACCTTCAAGCAAATGTAACACAAAATCCTTTATACAACATATGTGGCACGTGTGCAATTTGAAAAATACCCAACAGGTTGTGCACTATCTCAAAGTCACTTCTTATAAAAATTATGCCACACTCTGAGATGTCAGGTGCATCCAAATTACCAGGAGTGCCATTTTTACGGCATGCGTTCCTACATGCAAGGTACCGAAAGTAAGGTTTTTAATAAAAGAAAGACAGGGACACCACTAAATTAGATTAAGTAAGCCACTGAGGGCTCACAGGCAGCCCATGAGTCCCAATGCCCTCGTCAACAAATTACTCGCATTTCCACTACATTCGGGAGACTACATTAGCCATGCGACCTTCCAAGCCAGCCTTTCCTGCATGAATAGGTCAACTTACTTCTGTCCCACTTGTAGTACAGTCAGTTAAGAAGCACCATGTGCAAAAGCATGCTAAGGTACAGTTGTAAACGAAGCCAATGAAGCCACGGGGGTGCATGACCTCAGTCTATGCGAGTGCATCATGCCGTTGGCCAGTTGCAAGATTAGCAGCTGTCAACATCTGGCTGTCAGCAACATAGCTGAGCACAGTGCTGTCAACAGCCACTAAGTGAAACAGCCAAGTGTTTACAACTGCTAACACTATCAACATCGAGTGCATCTCTGCTGCATAAAGCCATTTTCTTAAAATGACCTTCATACATTATTTCCTCATCCCTACCACAGAAAACCTCTGAAACAAAGATCCCAACACTGTCCCCTTGTGCGACTTGATGAAAAGTACACAATTGTTTGACCTTAAAAACTCACATTTGCACATCACTATTGTCACACTGGACGCAGACAACGGTAAAATTCAGGTATGCATATTATGGCCGGGGTTGAAACAAACCCAGAAAGGGTGCAGGCCGACACAAATCGGTGACTGGCACTGGCAACATGATGCACTCGAGAAGGACAGCATTTCAGCACCGTCTTGCAACGGACCGTGTAGAGCAACGGCCTCAAGCACGAGGCCTGCAACTCACTGAGACGCGGCCTCCAAGCATCAAGTGGGTGCTTGCCCCCGTTCCCACGTATCATGCGCTATATGGCTCATAAATAATCGCTCAATGTCGTTGATTCCTTTAAGCTCAAAACGCTCCGCTCTTATAACACATGCTCACCTATTTTTGTCTATTCCTTTTTCTTTTGGACCGAGTATTGTTTCATCTTAATATATGCTTCTCAGCTCTTTCTCCTGTCGCTCGCCTGTACGACGATCCCACTACAATGCTACAAGCACGAGCTCTTCGGGACGCACCTCGGCTGCACAAACTTCTGCTCAGCAGGAGCAACTTCCACAGATAAAGCTATCAACTCTGCTTTCTAGCTGTTAAGAAAAACCATTAAAACACAAAAAATTGTTTTATAATACTGCTGTAAAAAATTTCAGGCAAACAAAAAGTCTCAAATAGTTTGTTTTTGTTTGGTGTAAGTTGAATTTAAATACTTCTCGAGTGAACTGAGCGATAGGGCAGCGACAGCGTGCTTGCTCTCTTGTCCTACTTAAAAATGCAAATATATTAGAGTGGCACGGTGCCATTTCAAATCTTGTTATCATGTCAAGGAAGGGCCCAAAGTAATCCTATTAGGAAATCTAAGTTAAAGATGTCACCACTAAAACGGCAAGTTTGCAAAAAGGAAAGGGCACAGAGTCACTTCTCTAGCGCTGCTGAGATACTCGGCTACCTTGCAACATAAAAACAAACTGCTGGTTTCTTGGTTTTTTATTTTTTTTTTTATTTTATTTAACTTTATCACCTTTTTCCTTCCTGCCCTACATTGGCCCCCAACCTTTCGGGAGTGGGCTATCTGCCCCCCTGCCCTGCCCCCCCCCCCCCCCCCCAATGAGTTTGAAACCCCTGGTGTAGAGGGTGCATGCTGGCACAGCTCCAGAGGAAGTGGTTGCAAGTAGAAATAAGACGTTTCAAAACTGGGAGTGTATGCACTTATCACCCTCATCACCCCAAGTGAAACAATCCAATTTTGCTTGCTAATATCTGTAGTATCAAACTTTCCATCGAGGCAAGCAAACGTTTTTCTGCCAGGATACAGGAGGAAGGGGCTTATTTGCCATCATTCAAAAAGTCAGCTAAAAGTTAAGAATGCACCAAAAGTTCCGCCTCCAGCGCAAGCTTTCTCCCTTCGGAAACACTTCAGGGTCTTGTGAGCATGCCCAGCCAAAGCGCAACAGAGAGCGACGAGTGTTTGCTGGAGGCAAACCTTCTCGCACATTCTCAACTTGTATCAGAATACTACGAAGAGACAAGAAGTCTTAGAACTCAAGCACTGTCACCGATATCGTGCCTCTGCTAAAAAGTAGACAGTTCTTTGGCACCTGTCATAGAGCGTTCAACAGTTAAAACGGTTAACTTTATTTCCTGGTTTACCGACGCATGAGACAATGTTCCAGTATATGCAGTGTCACAGTCAGCTCAAGGCAGTGTGGTACAGTCTGTGAAACCTTGGAAAACAAGATGATGAACGCGTCCAAATATGAATGTTCCCAAAGGGTGTGCAGGGGGCAAGTCACCCGAGAGAAAACTGTTTACAAGGACATGCGGTCTCATCTCGCATCCTTGTTGCGCTCCAACATGGCGATGCCCCACAGCCTGCATGAGCTAGATCTCGACGGGGATGGTGGGAACATCTGGTTAGTTAGTTCCCACATCACAAACCTGATGTGGGAACTAACTAACTAGCAACATGCTTCCGCATTAAATGTTTCAGAGATCTTCATCTAACGACTTTGTAGTTATCAGTAGATAAATCAATCATTAAAAGCTAGCACAACCAACGACATTGTCTAACAGTCAGCAAATGCTTACATCCATTCGGGTCCACTTTTGCGGGGCACCAGCCTTCATGAAGGGTATCTTGTTCCAGTGCTTGTACCGTTCCTTTGTGGGCTTCAGCATCTCTTTGGCATATTTTGCAAGGATCCTCAGACAGTCAGAGATCTCCATCAGGCTCATACCATTCTGAAAAGTCGAGGAATGATGTTAAAGTAGACTAAAAACTTTTAACAAAAAAAAAAAAAAAACAATTCAGCAGTTTTTTCTGTACGAATAGGGCCCTAAATACTGGGGCAATTTAAAATGTGCCATTTTTTGGGTCTATTTCACCAGCAACATGGTAGTCTAAAATAGTATCTCATCATTACTTTTCCTGATGACGGCTGCACCTTCACTTTTTTGGTAGTGGTGAATCTGCGCGATTCTGTTGTTCACATTGTTCTTTTGTTTTGGGTTTTAACGGTATGCCTAACACTTATTCATGATGACTAGGCAATCAAACAATTCATCAGGGAGAGCTTGGCAAAGCTGTAACATTTCGGTAAAAGATTCCTATGGGCGCTTTGTTTACGGGTGTGGCCAATCAAGGGAACCCAGCGAGCCCAGACTTTCATTTTATGCAAGTCATAGTGCATTGTGCAAGGAACGTTTTGAACGTGCCGAGACTACAGGTTTGTAGGCCTGCCTCACAACACAAATTTGAGTGACATTATTCTTTTCTGCCATGAATAATACAATTATGAACCCCTCTCGTATTGTCACCATTGGTGCGGAGGAAGGAGAATGATGACGTTGCCTGTGCAATGCACACGCATTTTGTCTGAAAAATCGCACCACCACATAGTCTTTTTGTACTTGTATTTCACAGGACAGTGCTTGTATTTTTGTACTTTGTATTTCACAGGACAGTGCACTGCTGCCCAGGCCACTCGGCTGGTGATAGGCACTTAAATAAAATTACCTACCTTCCTAAACTGTGCTCAAAATATTGATTAAACTGGGCATCAAAGTTTTGTCATGTGGGAGCCAGCGTAACTCACTAGATTCGTAGGCGATGAGCAACAAGGAGAACCTTGGTTTGCATTCTTTTTTTTACTTTTTCTGTGTAAAGGTTTGTGTGCAGGGTATGATTTTCTTTTATTGTGATGCCCCAGGACCTTACATCGAAAGTCACTGGAACACCTGTGCTTGGTATGAAGCGTGGCAACCAACACAAGAAGTACCTTAGCATGCAATATACGACCTCGAATGTCCCAGCACTTATAACGTAAGAAAATGTAAGCAAAGGCTCCTTTGTGAACGGGCCTTAAAGCCCGACCTACAAAAATATTTTTCCGCAAGGTAGGAAAATCCTTCATGCCACCCTTCCCATTTTCCCCTCTCCCGCTGGTATCTTGACAGCAGGGGGACTCCTTTTGTTGCTGCACGTTGAGACTTGATAAGCTCCTGGCTTATCCAGCCCCAAAGATGCAGCAACAAAAGGACTCCCCCCCCCCCCCCCCTGCCATCAAGATAGCAGTGGAAGAGGGGGAAATGGTAAAGGTGGCAAGGATTTTCCTACCTTGGGGAAAATGATTTTGTAGGTTGGCGTTTAAAGGGATACTTCAATGAAATTTGAAATATACCCGTCGTGTTCAGAAATAGGCTGAATATGATCCACAATATCCGTAAATGACAATCGCACGTTTGTATTTTGAGCCTGATGGCTGTATTTTTTGTCATAAACGGCCCACTCTGGCAAGCACTAGGAGAGCAGCCAGTGGAGAGCACGTGACATCCAGCGGAATCATGACATAGTCTGTCTCGGGATGAGCAAAGCTGCGGCGAGGCTGACGTCGACACGATGCCCTAGCCGTTCCAGCCACCGAAGCGGTCGAAGCACGCCAACGATCGGGCCACCACAACTAACCGCAAAGCTGCTTTTGTGTGAATTTTAAGTGACGGATTAATCTTCAATAATCTTGTAGAGGGAGAATAGCGACGTCTGGGACACACAAAAGAGTCTGGTTGAGTGGAGAGTTCCTCCCTCCCCTCTTCTCTTGTGCTGGCCATAGATAGAGCTGTCAGGATGACGTCAGGTTCAAACCATGTATAGTTCCAGGCGAGGCAGTTATCGTCACTACCTGTCAAGGTTCCTAGACAAGCATTACAAACGAGGCTTTAGCGACATCCACCAGATGCTCTTTGCTAATTGTTTAATTTGTTTTAAAATTCATTTTCGTGTCTTTTTTAACAAGATATTGGTGATACTGCTCCTTTGAACACATATAAACCAAAACATAAGCGCCGAAATTGCGCTGTAGTATCCCTTTAAGCTTTACTGCCCTAACTACAAGTGGTACGTTCGACGACGTTGAAGTGTTTAGCACAGGCATTGTAGAAACAGCAGCCAACTGTTCAGATGAATTGGATCAAACCGAAAGTGATGATGCAACTGAATGTTACTTGTGCGCAACTCCAAAGTCAAATTAGAGGCTCTCACAATTCATGCACTGCCTGGCCCGTCTCTGGTAACTGGCCGGTAATTGCTCTTGTGCCCATGGCTGCTCAAATTATTGAACGCATTGCCCAGAAGGTCTATACAAGTCAAACATCCCCGGACCAACACAGTGTGTCGATCTGCTCTGACCACTTCCTGCCAGAGTGCTATGCACGAGACGCGAGTTAGCCAACACTGCCGTCTCTATGAAGTTTGCCCATCTGAAATGAAACGCCACGCCTTCTATCTTCGCTTTCTAACTACCATGCTTTCACTGCACAGTACTGATACAATAAGAATGTTCTTTCACAGCATGCCCGACCATGTGCAATCAACTGCGATGGGCAGATAGCGAAAATAAGTCAACGTCATCTCAAGAGTTCTGTTCAAATGCTGCATGTATGCATTATAAGGCAATTAAATGCAATGGTGGAAGCGAGCTCGACAAGAATAACGAGAATAATCCCTGGGGAAGGGAAACAAGGGGGATAAAGGACAAACATTTTTATTTTCGTTATTCTTGTCCAGCTATCTTGCTCCTTAAACCTTAAAATACAAGCCGTTCACCCTTGTTGGTGTTAGACTGGTGGCAGCTGATAAAACCAGTTTGCTCTACTGATGTCTAACTCCTGGTTAGCTCAGTTGGTAGAGCGCTCCACTGGAAATGGAGAGGTTCCTGGTTCAATACCAAGGACCTCTCCATTTCGGTCGCGCACCAGTCACCTAGCTGTGTTTGGAGATTTATGTTTGTCCTTTGTCCCCTTTGTTCCCCTTCTTCAGGGATTATTTTTGTTATTATGTATGCATGCATTTTAAAATGTGCCTTTAAACATACAAAAAGATGCACATTTATGGAGACTTCCTTGTTTCCAGCACAAAATTATGCGACGACTGGGACATATGCCACTGAATTCAATACGGCCCCAGCAGCAGATGACACTTGTGTTGTGAAGCCTGTGCCGGGTTGCATGGGGATCATGTTACAGGTCGCACAGTGGGGTTCTCCAAAGAGGTGGCAATGCAAGGTCAATGCTGCTCACTGTAGCCAAATAATTTTTTTGTGTGTGTGTGATCATCTTTTAAGCACAAGTGCATGAAAACATTACTTTTCACGAGGCAGATGATGTAGGGCCGACTATGAGCACTTTTCAAACTGAGATAATTCATTATTTCAAAATTTCTGAAACTGAGAAGAGTCACCTTTTAAAATGGGCTCTCAATTACTGCTGTCAAAATATGATGCGCTAATAACCACGAAAATGATTCCACTATGAGCACACTCTACCTCACAAATGTGTGCAATGCTAACAGATGCACAGGTGCAAAAGCATACCTCTGCATGAATTCTTTTTTGCACAAAAAATTGAGCAAGGAAAATGCCCACTATTCTCCGTTTCAGCACAACTTGGCAAACAGCAAAAGCTTCGGCCCCAGCGAGCCAGTCAGTGTGTTGGAGCGAGGCCATGTGACAACATACTGTCGGCGTGCACTCCTCCTGTATAGAGCTAGCATGTGCTTTACTTCGACGCTCTAATGCACTCACATGGCCTGTAGTGTTTGCCCTTTGCCAAGTTAAGCTAAACTGGAATATACAGTCACGTGTTTGTGCCTCTTGCAGGCACGTAGCCAGGATTTCGTTTCGGTTGGGGGGCCCGCCCTTGACAAAATGCTGTATGAGGGGGAGGGGAGAGAGGAGGGCCCAGCAAAATGAAAGATTTCGGGGGGGGGGGGGGGGGGCCCGGGCCCCATGGGCCTCCCCCCTGGATACGTGCCTGGCCTCTTGCTATGTTTCACAGAACTACTGTGGAGTATAGTTGCATTGCTGTGCTTGACATATTCACTTACGCGCAAATTTGTCACAATGATCTCAGAGATGTTCAGGAATTCAAACTTCTTGATGAAGTCACAATTCATCTGCAGCATGACGTAGACGGAGTGGTCAACAGACTGTAAGGTGAGCGACTCCAGAGCAACACTCTTTGCTGTTCTGAAAAATTAAAAAAAAAAAATACAAAACACTGTCAAAAAACATTTAGAGGATGAGTTTATTTTCAATCGCAGTTTTAAACACCTCCCTCTGATAACTGCTTCTGTGCGCCGCATCAGAAAAAACACACAGCTAGACGCATCTTATGAAACGTGCCAGAAACTGAAAGCAAGACATCCCACTGAATATTTCCCAAATGACTAGTGTTGCTTTTATCTTTTAAGCTGATTTGTTAATTCAACTGCTGGACGGTGCTCTGTTCAGGACATACGTAAGAAATAATGATTAACACTGCAATCTGCAACGTCGCGCCAATACGAAAGAGCCTCGACTGAAAAAAAAACAAAAAAAAAACATGCAGACAAAGCAGCGTAAACGACCTACAACGTTGCATCGCAATGTAAGAGTGCAGAGGTTCGAAAGGCTTTCAAATATAGGAACCGAAGATAGAACAAACCCGTCGCTATTCTAAGCGTTTTTGTTGTTTTTTTTTCTCTCTCCACAAAATGTCGAATTCAGCGGCGACTGCATTCGAGACAAGGGTCATTTTACTTGTGGTTGTCTTCTTTTTTAGAAAAAACGACGTTGTCAGGACAGTCTACTGTTGATTAACACTGCTGCAACAATGACTGTACGCAGAGCGAAGGCGAACCGTTCTATTCCCTTTTTTTTTTTCTTCGAAAGCGTGCCCTGGGAGCCTTATTCATGCGTGTAGTTTAGCCACGCAATAGGTACCGAACTCACCAGTAGGCACACAATGCGGGGAAGGATAGAAAATAAAGCTTACCTGACGTCGCCCTTTATACTGTACCACAGCTTCAGCGGGTCGCTCGCAGATATTTTGGGTTCCGACATCGTAAAAAAATGAGCGGTCAGTAGCACTTAAAAGAGAAACCTTTCGGGGACTGCCGACCACAGGGTCACCTAGAAGCTAATGCGCTGTCTAAGAACCCTTTACAAACGGCATATCACTGTTCGGAGAGCTAAAGTTTGAAGTAAACTTCGACCATTCGCATTAAAACAGCATCAAGCTCACCCACGTCACGGTCCTTCGAGGCCCATGTGCCATCGTTTATTTGGACTAGCGCCCTCTGGATTCTGCGCCTTCGCGGCAGCTTTGGTAGCTTTGGTCAACGAAACAAGCACTTGCTGTCATTCAAACGTTTCTGCATTGGTACAATCTTGCTCTAGTTTCGATCCGTACCACGCATGCTTTCAAATCGGCACTCAATCGCCAAGTTCTCTTTGTTTGGAAGAATTTCCGAAGAAAAAGAAATATCGACATTTTGGACGCCGTTGCGGTACTTGATGAGGGTGTGGTTGCCAGACATAGTTTTTTTTCTGTCGTTGATTTTTTTATGTTTTTTTTTACTTCGCTATTTCCGCTTTTTTTTCTCTGTAAAGCTCGTTTCCTACGTTATTTCCCCCGCATTTTCCAATTGGTGTGTACAGCGCTGATTTTATAAAAGTATTAGAAACACGGTGAATCTGACGGTAGATGGTTTCATCCACTGATCTTTCATCGGACTCGATATTTGCGGCGGGAGGGAGGTGTTTTTCTTTCTTCCGCCCGCGAGCGTGGTCGTTCATCTTTTATTCTCTCAAACAGCCTATTTGTACGTTAACGAAGACTTCAAAGGCGATTCGTTGTAACAAAAATCACCGCAGATTCATCCCTGTGCTGGTCGGTTGAACCAGTCAAACTGGTTTAACTATTTCGCTTTCGGATTATCTTTGGAGTAATGGAGGGAAGAAGGGGTGTTAAGTTAGTGGTTGTGTGAAAGGCAGAGGTCATCTCTGGAAAAAATAAATAATATATATATATGAAACTAGCCAGGTGACGCAGCAGACTAGGCATCATTTCGACGCAGGGTAGAAGAGGGGGAGAACGAAGGTGGAAAAAAATTTAAATGCCAATATTAAAAAAAAAGTATACCAAAAGTGTTATTTGGTTATAATAAGTCTTATGTTCAGTGCACAAAAGCAACCTAAGCCACAGCGGTCTTCTCTCTGGTGCACTCTATTATCACAAAAGAAAAAAAACAATTACAAAAGAAAGCAAGTGATGAGTAAATGACAAGGTTATTCAATTTATGGTGGTGCAATAAAAGAAATGTACAGAAATCGTTTTGAGGAGGAGCGATACTGTTATGTAATGTCTGAATCTGAGGAATCGGTGAAGTGCAACGTGGTGAACGAACGTCAAAGCATACAGGATATCAGGGGCTCTAAACTCGTCAAACACAAAGTCGGGATCGAAGTTCACGGAGCGCATTGATTGGACTATCACGACGATGACTTCGCGCTTTTGTCGCCGGCATCTAATCGGCGCGCTCCGCGAACTTTCGGCTCGAACTTTGTGTTTGACGAGTTTAGAGCCCCGGTATGACGGAAATTAACGTGAAAATTTACTTCTCCAAGCAATGGTCGGCGAGTCAATGACACCATTAACACCCTTATGTAAAAACACAAACAAAATCGTGAATAGTTCTCATGTCAGACAAAACTGTAAGCGAAAATAATCTTAGTATGAATTCATAAGCATAATAAAGGTGCCTTTCCAAATATCTGTCATAAACAATACGAATCATTTTTTTCTGAACATGTTCGATGGTCATGGCCTGATTTTAGATACTGAGTTCCAAATTACGAAGCAAATTCCAATCGAGACCTAATCGAGGTTTTGAAAAGGTGCAGCAAGCAATGAGGCTTTCTGAAATTATGCGTCAAGCGTGATATCGTTCCTAACATTCTCATTGAACTTCTACCACAAAAGATACATGCTTTCTAAAAGGCAAGGTACTATCAATGAACACTCCAAGAACCTTCACATAAAATGCACGTTGAATTGGCATGATATCAAGATAATAGGTAAAGTTGAAAGGCACATGACGTCGGCACAAAGATCACTTTTTGTTTCCGCAGGATTAAACTAATAAAATATTATCTTCACTCCACTGAAAAATGGTAGACACATCCCGCTGTAGGTTATCACAGTCCGCAGTAAATTGAATAACTTTTAACAACTTTATATCATCGGCACAAAGTAACAACTCAGAACTTTGGACACAAGACACTTTATCATTTACAAAAATTAAAAAGAAAAGAGGGCCCAGGATGGATCCCTTGGGAACACCAGACGTTGATAAATAACTATGGGAATAACTGTAAGCAACTCGAACAGAGTTCGATCGCAGTGACAGGTAACTCTCGAACCATGTGGGTAACTCCGGAGATAAACCATATAAAAACAATTTATGCAATAGCAATTTATTACTGACCTTGTCAAAAGCTTTGGTTATATCAAAGTAGATTTAATCAACTTGCCCCGTATTTGTAACAACTGGAGCGCAAAAAATCTAAAAAAGTACATAAATTAGTCTCGACAGACCGACCAGTCAGGAAACCATACTGCAAAGGGGTTATTATTTTACGGAAATAAAATAACAACCGGGTATGTACAACAATCTTGAAGACCTACGAAAACCCACACGGCAGGAAAACAGGTCGATAATTGGTAAACAAAACCGAGGTGGCTAATCAATAGCTGGGCAGAAATTATTAATATTTTAATTGGGGCTGTGCACCCGATTAAGAATTTTAATATATTACCAGTGGTTCTTAATCGATTAACTAAGCGGACTAATGAGGAGGCTGATTAAAATCAATAAAGAATTGCGAAATTATAAATATAGCAGGGTGTTTCCACGTCAGATCGTGCAATGATGGTCCGGGACACAATTTGTATATTTGTGTAAAAACATATATATGTTGAAGCTAAGTTCTTGGGAGGAGCATATGCGAACGCTGTAGCTAGTTGTCTTCCGGAGATATAAAAATTTTGAAGCTCGAAGAGTGGAGATTGCCAGTGTTTCACTACGGTACTTGGCACACCAGTCAATTTCACACCGAAGCGTACACGACGTAATATATATTATGAAAGGTTTAGAAAATGTACCCAGAATATAAAAAAACTACAAGAAAAAATTTCTATGCAAAGAAAAAAAATTGCGAAACACGTCAAATACCGTTTAGAGACACAATCGCAAATTATTTACTAAAATATTGTTTTATGCGCAGCCCCTCTCTTCACGAGAGCCGGCGTTTGAGATTATGATTTCCATTTTTATCTCTGGGGTGGGGCTAGGATTTCGGATACTGGCCTATAAGACGACGCAAAATATATCGAAATGATCGTATTTAAATGCATTTTACGAATATATAAGAATAATATGCATAACCATTATTGCTGCTCTGTTATTAATGCAGAAACGCGCAGCTCATTTCTCTAAATGTGAAAAAAAAATTCAAGTCAATATTTAAGAAAGAAAACTCCACTCGTTATTTTCTTGAAATTCTCCTTAACCGTTTACAGTGACTTGAACTTACTTGCTATGCCGAAAATATTGAGTAGCATAGGGACAATAACCTTCGCTAAAATTGAGCTAGCTTGTATTTGTTATAGCGGCTTTCTGCACGACGTCGGCTCCAAGTAGGCATTTTTTTACAACCGACAAAGGCTGTGCGGTGCTGCTTTATTGCAGGGTATAGAAAGTCAGTTAACCAAAACCGAGAGAGGGAGAAACTACTCTTTGCCTGGCAGCACTATTAAATTGGGTGACCAAGAATTCAGTCTTGAGGACATTAAGAGACTTTGCCTGTGTGCTAACTCAACGAAGGAGTGTGTTTTGCCGACCTGTAAGGTGGTTCCAAAAACTAGATGGTTTAACCCTGGAATCGTTGCCAATGAAGGAAGACAAATAAACCGAAATAGCTTTGTGGAATCTAGAGAACTGCTAAAGAAACAAATGGGAAGTAATGCATTTGTAATAAGCTCAGAAGTGCTAACAAAGTATTTCCCCATTAATTCATCCGACATGCTCAGCGGCTTGCTATAAGCTCAGAAAAGTTGCATCTCAAGGCTCATACCATCGTATTGCATTTTCATTTGGGTCCATATCACTTGAGCGAATGACGTTTTAGCGAACAACGACGTTTAACGAATGCTAACCCACTTGGCCCACCTGCCACGTAGCACGTTCAGGAACAATTCCGGGAATGTTGAAAAGAACATAGGCAACATTCTTGGAATGTTGCAAATTTACGTAAGAACATCAACCAACGTTGTCAGAATGTGGCGCAGGAACTTGTCGCTACATTCGGAATGTTTTCGAAGGGATTTCTTAGAACGTTCTGAAAGGACATGGAATATTACCAGGACATTCAATCAACATTCAATATATCCTAACAAGGTTCTAAGAACGTCTTCAGAACAACCAAAGAACTTTTGCAACTTTCTTG
The DNA here is from genome assembly GCA_013358835.2 of Ixodes persulcatus. Lineage (NCBI taxonomy): Eukaryota > Metazoa > Arthropoda > Arachnida > Ixodida > Ixodidae > Ixodes > Ixodes persulcatus. The sequence goes on along the minus strand of JABSTQ010006509.1, from coordinate 805 downwards.
AAATGTTGCAAATTTATCCAGGACATTCTTTCAATCTCCTCGGAACGTGGCGTGCGTACATCCATTCAGGGAACATTTTCTGAGGCTTATTTACAAAGGTTCTATATTAGGGTTTCCTTAGGAAACAGCAAAAATGAGCCGTACTACATATATGGATGTGGTAAAGCTCCTCACAGGGAAATCGATATTTTTTAATTGAAAGATTTTTTAAGAAGGCGCAAGCACAAGATAGCCGCTTTCCCAGCGCACCAGCCTGGGCATGTACTAACGGCAGTGTACTCCTACCCGTCACTCGTCACTTCTATCATTCATCTGTGCTGCAAACATATAATTACTCACTTCGAGCATAAGACAGATACACATGGCGTTTAGAATAGTTTATTGACAATCAGTTCCCCCATTCAGCAGTGCTACGGACTGATACAACTACAAGGTTCAGGTCATTGGAATCCACCAATACATAAAATGCCATCAAACGACAACCGACCCTAGAGTTGCCACCAAATTATACAATCCTACTTGCACTCCCAGACCTCCGTGACCCTGTGCACTCTTGTTAACCTTGTGTGACTTGCGCTCTACCCGCTGTCTCGCTTCGCCACTAACCAGAGCTCCTGGAACATCAAATTAATTTCCCTGCTTTCCTGAGCCCATGGCGTTGGTTATCCTGGCAGCGTGTCTTTCGACTTCATCATCGATCTATACCCATTCTAATGGCGGGGAAGAGACACTGAATCGATCATCGACCACCACCTGCACCAGACGGACTGCACACTTCTTTCAAAAATCTCGCGATTTTGGACTG